>CAXARO010000199.1:0-43355 GCA_963971305.1 Arcuatula senhousia | reverse complement strand
CCTTGGCTTCCTTTCAAACCCTGTGTACCCTTTTCTCCTTTCTTTCCGATGGAGCCGATTACACCTTGTGGACCTTGAGGTCCAGCTAAACCTGCGTCTCCTTTAGATCCCTTTTCTCCTCGAAGGCCGACTTCACCTTTTTGTCCCTTTGCACCTGTTACACCAATCGGCCCAGGGATGCCATGTGTGCCATTTTGACCATCCTCACCTTTGTTTCCCTTTTCACCTCTTTTACCAGTTTCTCCCTTAAATCCCGTAAAACCCAATAATCCCCTTTGTCCTTGTTCGCCTTTTTGACCGTCAATCCCTTTGTTTCCTTTCAAACCGGGCTCGCCGCGCTCGCCTTTCATACCAGTTGCCCCATGTGGACCAGCGTAACCTTTACCGCCATGAATGCCAACTTCACCTTGCTCACCCTTCAAACCCTTTGCACCTGGATTTCCCAAATCACCTTTTTGTCCCTTTATACCAATTAGCCCTGGTGGACCTTGTTCCCCTTTAATCTTGAGGACACTATTTTTCCTTTTGATGTCGCGCCCGTTTGTCAAATTTGTGATCTGTATCTGTTCCAAAGTTTCTTCTAAGTGAGTACATCTTTTTGTGAGACCTGTCCAAAAATAAAATTCGTTATTACTACACCATAACGCCCTAATATTTTCTTTTTTTTTTCTAATTTTCAGGCAATTTTAATACGAATGCAAAAAATTGCGGACGTACTAGTATAATCGTCGTCGTTGTCGTCTGTGTCTCTGTCGTTAACTGTTTACTTTAGTGTTACCACGATAGCTTTAGTTCTAGTTATCTGATTGCTATAAAAGACAATAATGTTCCATACCATAAAAGGATGAATGGGATTGATTATTGGCCCCTCCTCCTTTTTTCTTGTTTAGGTATAAGGGTGCAAAAAATGCTACTTTCTTGTATATTTCAACAATAACTTTTGTTTAGGTAAACCAAATGCTGTAAAATTTATCAATGATATTTCATACAATTATGAAAGAGCTAAAGCGTTAAAGGCAGAGCAAAATCTAAAGCACTAAAAATAAAGAACGATCTTTTTTTTTTCAATTTTGTTTGTTTGCTCCGCCCACTTAAACATTGTTAAGAAATCCGTGATTTGGCTCCACCCACTTGAATATATCTGTCGCATTAATTAAATAAAAGGTAAAAGGTCAACAATGCTTAAGTATACAACAACTGGTGTATGGATACATGAAATGTAGTGCACATTTATATCGTATTTATTAAAGAAGTACATGTATAAAGATGTACCTCTTAGTTTAGACAATCTGTATATTTTCTGAAACAATAATAATACATGATTCTATAAAAGATCCTCTGGTAGGAATATTGCCTGACCGATTAACCCTGTCTAGACGATAAAAAAAACGCGAAAATCAGATAGCTTTATGACTACATAAGGCTCAGCCTAAAAATGAATTGGATTGATCATTTATTCGTTTAGAAATGAGGGCCTAAAAGGGGCAAACCATTCAAATATTTTATTTGTTCCCACAATAACTTTGGTTCTTTGTTGGCCATTTGTTATGAAATTTGACAACAATAGGTCTTACCATTAAACCATAATCAGTTTGATTTTTGGGTCCCCCCTTTTTTAAAGTAAAACTATGGGCCCAAAAAGGGGCAAAAATACAATTTATTTATTTTTGGTCCGATTTCAATTTTTATTTCCAAATTATTAATCTTCGTAAAGTAGTGGATACAAATTGAAGAATTACTTATCACAAGCTCCCTTTTATCGTTATGAAACTAGGGTCAAAAGGGGCCAAACTGGATTTTTTTATTTATTGTCCGATTCTATTCCTTTTTGGCTAATTAATTATTGTCAAAAAGTGGATTTACAAAATTGATGATTATTTTTTTTTACCCCTCCCCTAATTACTGTTGTGGGAAAAAAAATGTAACCTCCCCCTGAAACCATTTAATGATAAAAGGATTATACATATTTATTTTCAATTCCTCCCATTCAACTATATGAAACTGATTTTGTAGCTTACGTTTTTCAATCACCTGACGACCCGAAGGTGTCATCGCTAAGAGTCCATCGTCTGTCCGTACGATGTCCGTCAACTAACTTTTCTTTAAAAATGTTCTTCTCTGAAACCACTGAAGGCATTGCATTTAAACTATGTACACTTTATCTTGAGGATGTCTTCTACCAAGTTTGAGAAATTTGAAGTTAAACATAAAACAAGGTGGTCAAACCATAGTTTTAAGCTTATAGTTCAAAAAGTATAAGAAATAGAGAAAATCCGAAGCAACTTTCTCTATCAGCATCCAAGGCTCTACAAAACTCTCCATTGAGTCGAAGTAGTGGGACGACTCCTGATTGGCGTTATTTCTGCTTAATCGTCGTATTGACCATTTTCAGGTTCAAAACTGTCAGATCAACGGTTAAAAATAAACTGATTTTAAATATTCTTCTCTGAAACCACTAAAGGAATTGCTTTCAAACTTTGTACACTTGATTTTTGTGATGTCCTCTACCAAGTTTGCGAAATTTGTGCACGCCGACCAACCATCATGGCCATCATTGCTAAAAATAGAAATGCGGTTGGACCATAGTTGTTGGCTTATAGCATGAAAAGTATAAGAGATAGAGAAAATCTTAAGCAAACTAAATTCTTCATCATCAAACCCTTTATAACACTGTTTTAGTAGGAGTTTTGGGACGACTACTTATCGAAGTTATTTCCCCCTAAATCGTCAAAATTGTCAATTTTGCAGGTTTTGAACTTTATCTTAAAACCGTAAGTGCTAGAGGAAAAGTTAGCATTGTAGAATTCAATTGCTCAGCTCATTAAGATCTACAAAAATGATTTGAGGGTCAAAATTGTCAGATCAACCTTTTAAGAGTTATCACCCTTTAACTGTTTTCAATCAATTTTAATTTGTTTATTTTTTTTTTAAACTTTGCCTTGACCTGTCCTAGATAACTAGTTCATTCAATGTTACTTATCAAGTAAATGTAGACTATGTTGCACACTATCCTAGAGGCACAGGCCTATACTGATCTCGAGAACAGGTGAAACACTATGTAAGAGGATTTAGCATAAAATATCAGATGGGAGCTTCTTGTCTTTCAATTCAAAGACTAGTTTCATTATGATTCCAAGTATACGCAAATCGAGCTCAATATCATTTTGATACTTTATATAGGCCAATCGAATACAATGATTCCTGCTATTTAAAGGACTTTTCATAAATCCGTTTTCATACGGCACTATTGACAAAATTATTTCACCCGATCTGCGTCTAATTGATATAATAGAGATAATTCAGTTGTTTATGAGAAAAATACTTAGCGGTGTTAGTTATACTGGCGTCACAATATTCCGATTTAGACCCCGATGGAAACACGATTATAGATATTTTCAAAATCGGGACTGATTGCAATCAGATCACGCTATTCGTTTTGCCATCTTTACCCATCGTAGCACCTTCTGTGGAAATTTCCTGACCTCCGAAATGTTTTAACACGTTAAAAAACTGCCGAAGGTTCTTGCGAAGGTCATTGTTCGTGTTGTGTTCGTTAATCCATCCTTTCTGTCGTAATGCCTTCGTGAAAGCATCTTCTGATTTTGTGTAAAAGTAGAAAAGACAAATCAAGGCGATCTAGATCTAAAATCTTTTGACGCTTTCCTTTTCGTCCCGTTCTTTCCAACCAGGCGCTTCCCATTTCCACGTCCCTGCCCAGGCTTTGGTGGCATCTTTTAATCCTTTAAAACAATTCATGTCAGAAATAAAGGTAAAATATTTTAACATCTAACTTCGGTTTTTATCAGTCCCCTATCGACTAAAGCCGAGGAGGACTTTAAGTTTGCACTCCGTCTGCCCGTTTGTGTGTCTGTCCGACCCGATGGTCTAGCTGTCACAATAAGTTTACCTCACTTAAAAAAAACTTATAAATAGATATCAAACTGATTTTTGGAATGTTAGTTAAAAATCAGGTTAAAGTGTCGTTCCGGTCCGCAAATTGTTACAGGAATTAGGACCCTTTGCGAGTCCACCATTACGGGTTACAGATAAAGTTCACGTTTCGTTTCGGTCCGCAAATGTTTACGGTACCTTTGGACTTTAAAATATGGGACCGGCAAGGAAGTAATCTAGTAAGATTGGCAATAATGGTCAATAATCGTTCGCAACAGCTAAAATTGGTGAACTTTAGCCTAAAATTACGAAAACCCTCTGGGCTCATTTTGGTAATCTAAAAATCAATTTTCGCGTTATTCCATTCCGTATAATAACGCGTTACTTTCGCGTTATAACTGGTTACTCGCGTAACTTTTGTAGACTTAGGCAGAGCTTTACAAATCAAGTAGCATCATTTTTTCTTTATATTTTCTTATTTTAAATTTAGAATTATCTACTCTTACTTGTCGACATCAGACACAAGCAGCGTGGGTATACTAACTACATGTATACTTAGAGATCCCTTGTGTTATTTCTCATCCATATAATTTTACCAATAGTGAGAGCAACGTACAAATCGTAAACTGAACTATAATTTTATTGCGAAACGCATTATTACATTTCACACTTTATTACAAACGGATTGCCATAGCTAACGCGATTTACAATAACAATGTACGCTTTGATGCAATGTTTCTAAATAGTTATAACATGTATATCATATACTTGCTGTTTCAAATTGTGTGCTTTGGTCAAATCACAAAAGGCACGAACAAATCAAAATAAAGTAACATTTTATTTTCTGTTCTATCTTAACAGTCCCTTCATATTAGTTTTAGACAAAATGTTCCCTTCTTGTGTAGCAACATTCCGTCCGCTCCAGCTTATTGAGTTTTATTATCTCAATTGATTCGTTACTCTAGAGCGTGCGGGACTTACATAGATTTTCTAAGCAGAGCGTCACGTCTGACGCAAAAATTGCTCACACAGGGTTATGATGCTTCTCTGTTGCTGTCTTCACTCAAGAAACTTTACGGAAGACATCATGCACGTATAGACAAAATGGGATTTCGATCTCTCAGATGAGTTCAGATGTTGGTTTGTTGAGTTTTGTTTTTTCTTCCTTTACCGGATTTGACACGCTGAATTAACTGTTGGCAACACGACGGGTCTGCTATAGCAAGCAGGAACTGCTTACTCTTCCAGAGCACCTGAGTTCACTCTTGTTTCGACTTTTCCATGTTTTACTTGTCTGTTTTTGTCCCGATCTTGTTGGTGTTTACTGGTTTTGTCTCTGCCCTTTCGGAAGAAGCAGAGGTACCAATGGGGTATCCGAATGTCAAAAGTCCGAAAGGGCAGAGACAAAACCAGTAAACACCAACAAGTCGGGACAAAAACAGACAACACGTAAAACATGGAAACACAAAATAACTGAATATCAATCAACAACGCGAACTCCAGTCGAAACAAGAGTGAACTCAGGTGCTACGGAAGAGTAAGCAGTTCCTGCTTGCTATAGCACACCCGTCGCGTTGCCAATAGTCCATTCAGCTTGTCAAATCCGGTAAAGAAAGACAAAACAACACCCTATGACAAACCAACATCTGCACTCAGCACTCATCTGAGAGATATCGAAATCCCATATTTGTCTATAAGTGCATGATGTCTTCCGACTTGTGACATTCGGATACCCCATTGGTACCTCTGCTTCTCTCATCTACTCTTACTGATCGACATCATCGACAGCAAGGGTAACGTTTTAACTTGTTATCCATCCACACATTCTAATTAGACAATTTATATAGACTTAACTATATATAATCGTATTGCAAATCGCGTCATTACATTCATACTTCGTACAACCATGTATACCCATCGTAATGAATCGTACACCCATTGCACGCTAAACACTACGTCGTACAGCCATCGTAAAACTTCGTTTTTCCTTCAGATCCAATCCTCGACTAATCTTGATAACATCGAAACAACTTCGTAATCGGTTCGCAGCTATTCGTATATGTAACTTTTATAATCGTTGAGCCGTCGGTTTTAATCGTATACCCTTCGGTTTCGATTTTAATTTTTTGCAAGTTCGGGACTAACTGCACACGAAGTTGAAATTTTCACATTCTTGTGTCCATTATATGTCAAAATCGGGACAGTGTGACACCAGCATTAAAAAAATCTGGCTCGATGCGCGTGTTCCAATGAGTGTTTATAACACATTTACAATAAAAGTTTTTAAAATTTAAATGTTAATTTTTCATTTCTTCTATGAAAATTGTACAATTTCTTCTAGATTCACCAAAAGTAAATATCTAATAATGAGCCTCACCTGAGATAACTGTTGCTGTAACAATGAGTCCGATCAAACTAAACACAAATACTAAACCAATGGCTATAATAAGGAGTCGTTCTTTTCCACATGTACTTGCGTACTTTTTCTGATCATATTTTTCAAACTGTTTGCCTTCAGTTGACGTGTCTTCGTTTTGTTCATTCCTTGGGAAAATAGCAGCAAATTCTAATGTGTCAGTCATTTTTTGTAATTTGAAAAGATTTACGTGTACAGTTGAATGAAAGTTTTATTTCTTGTACTAGAAAAGAATTAGACATAAGCATCACTTAAGCTGAAGTACTCTCTTCTACCCTCTAATACTTATATCAAGTATTCAAAACCATCCTTAAGTGCTCCTTAAAGTGGACTTTGTGACAGGAAAATTCATTCTTCCATCCTGATTGGGACGACCTGTTGTAACTCATACTTTCACGTTTCGATGTTACATTTTAGCTGAAAATTTCCAGTTTACTCAAAACCCGACGAAATGAGACAAAACAATGTGTTCATTAATCTTATAATTTAATTTCAATATGGGGCGCTCACTGATCCATCCTACAAAATTGCTAAAATGTTATGACCTAATTTTTCCACAACAAAGAGTTCAAATATTTTAAAAAATCAACTGTTATGACTTTCTGAAAATACACTTTTGACATCCTGAAAACTTAATTGAAATGATTTAAACTCATTCCAAATAGTAATATGATAATTTTACACCATGAATACAATGTATGTGACACATGGATCACCAAGTCAGTTACAAGAAGCAGGAAGAAGGAAGTGTTCGTAAGCTCTAAAGTCTTAAAGCGCGGTATTAAGGGACCATATGCTAAGGTTGCGTACTGAACTGGTATTCCACTAATCTTCCACTTGCTTGAAAAATGTTACGGAAGTAACCCTTGATCACAAATGTCAAATACATGTACGACAAAGCCATTAAACCCGAGGTGGATATATTGTGTACATGTAAGAAATAGAGAGATACATAATATTATGTTCCAATGGGCATTCAATCTTTTTTTCATATCTTATGGAATATCGTAATATACCTGTACCCCGCCATATTTACCAGAAATGGCCATGCTATCGAACAATTTTCTCGTTGAAGATGATTTTGCTGACATTTATAGACCTCTGCGAAACTTTTTGAAACGTGTTCAAGTTATCAAAGAAAACCAATCAAATTACACAAAAGAAATTACACTGAAACACAGACGGTATAACCCAACACCTGATCAATTTGGCAGTTTGGTTAGTGTAAATTTAGTTTTTCTACAAATTCTGCAAATTCAGTCACTCACTGTAACAAATATCGAGTAATCGATTATAAAAACAAATTTACAAACGAGCAAATAATAGAAATGCTCAACTTCGTTCAATCCATAATGTGTACAGTTTGGTAGACGAATACATGTATGTCACCAGCCAATGGACATTCGGCTTATATTGTGTATAGTTGTTGGATGCAATTTGTTTCATTGTTCATACAGACTATTTCTTACTAATTCTTACGTAGTTATAAACAAAAAACCGCATTCTTGCTTTAATATATAACCTCATATTCTGGTAAATATTTTGTATCCTTCCACTGAACTATTCTTTGATAATTTTCTCCATCAATCGCATTTACCCAATTAACTTGAGATAAAGGACATTACAGATTTTAGGAAGTATCCTCCGAAAATAAATCTTACTGTCAAAATAGACACTTAAGAACGACTTAAAAGAAATCTCTTGACAAATGTAACAAATAAAGGTAATAATAAAATTACCGAACTTGGAACTTTTCCCTCTGGTGAATCAGAAAACGGCTTAGAATTTACATATCACAACTGCTTCGTAAATCCACAGCTTTTTGGGACATATATGTATAGTGGTTATTGTAACGCATAACCACATCTGACACAAGATTATTTTGCTTACTTTACTCAAGGAAAATACATGTACTAGTATTTTGGAATACATCGTTTGCCCAAATGAGGGACAGATCATTTAATTTGAAATGAGACTTGGTTTTATGTTCTGATAAAAAAAAAATCTTCCGTGGATTTTTTAAAAGGCGTTACATTCACGACAGATATTTATTAATAGCATTATTTTATATATCAGATCTAGATATCATTCTTCAGAATTTTTCTTTACCTCTGCTGGCGGAAATTTTTTATCATCAAAAATCAACTTTAAAATATGTTTTAGGAAGAAAAAGAGACTCTCCTTCAAGTTTTATGGTCGGCCCCTTAAGCTCTATCTTAAATGTACACTTTTAAATGCATCAGCTAATATAAACTCACATTTATTTAATTATCGAATATCAATATTTACAGTGATAATAAACAGATACATGTATAAATGTACATAATATAAATGAATATAAATCCAAAAATATACATTTTAGCTATTGTTATGTCTGTCCTGTATATATATGTATATAGGATTTTCAATAGTTACCATAATCTGAAAAACATAATATTTACATCAGAATAAATGACGAAATGGTGACATGTGATAAAATAATGCATGTGGATTGAAAAAAGAAAATACCACATCAATCAAATATATATGGTACACATGTAGGCGTACCTAGGAATGCCTTAAGATACTGACTGTGCATGGCCTTCTTTGTCTGCTTTTTACTTTTACCAAGAGTATTGCCGAAAATTTCATGTCTTTCTTAAGGATGGTCACTCTTCATGTTTTAGAATTTCAGTCTACTTAAGGAACTCCTCAATATTTTACCTTTAGTTACTGAAGACATTTTTTGCACACTGACCCCTACTTTTTATGACATTTTCTGATTGTATAGACATTAAAACCCAACGGTATGAAATGTTGTAAAATTTTTGATACAACTTCATAATTTTTAAGGTCAAAAACTTCACAATGTTAAAGTTATGTAAAATCTAGAGGAGTCTGATTTCCCGCCAAATTTTTAACGTCATATATTTCGGAAACGAGCACACGGAGCTATCATTTTCTTTTTTGTTATATGATAAAGTAGACAATTATATTTCATTTCCATCACAAATCCTAAAATGTTTGATATAAAAAAAGTTCAGGAGTGACCATCCTTAATTTAGTAAAGCTGTTGTGCATGAACTTATTTGTGCGTTAAAGATAAATATCGACTGAGAACAAATCGAAACCGTTTTACGAATGCATTGTCTTTCTACATAATCTAGGTTTATATGCTATATACTTTTGAAATTGAACCATGTCGTTTGTTTGTCTTTACCGTGTTATGAGCAAAGGTGAATACCGAATTTGATGTCTAATAGTTTGAATATTTTAACCAATTTCTAATTTCAATTTCTAATCCAATCGTCACGGATTGGTGTATAATGAAGATACAGGCTTTTAACCAAACGCTTGCATCAGCTGACACCTTAAGTATTCTTAACTATAACTCTTTTCACGATGTCTTTGTTCCAAAGTTTCTCATAATTTTTGTAATATTTAAACGAAGAAGGCCGAAATTGTCCCTTGAACAACTGGTGTATAATAAAACAGAGACAAATGTCAATAAGCTGTTTTCATGGACAACAGTTTAATTTAACAGTTTTACATCAACTGCTGATTTTATTGGGTAACTATTGAAAAATGAAATGTATTGTAAAAATAAGTAATACACTTTTACTCACAGTGCTCACAGAAAGAACAGTTAAATAAGTACCATTTAGAAATCTGGTATTTGACTATATGTTCCTTCCTCGGTAGAAACGGGTAAGTTCTCCTCAATAGATGAAATATTTCTGTCAGGAGAACTAAGTGTTTGATTAATAGAGGATGGAATTTTAATCATCCGTTTCATTTTTGCATTTCCCAATTGCTCCTTCTTGATTTTCAAATACTCTGTAAAAATATGTTCAAGGTGCAGATAAAAAAATACATTTTCCTTAAATCAAACTGATACATTTAAAACGATAGAATGAAAGGCTTTATTTTGCAACCGTTTTATAATAAACGTTCCCTAAAGTAGTCAGCAGCGTAGAAATATATGCACCAAAATAATAATTATAACTAAAACGCACTATTATTGTCACGTGTAAAGACGAGTCATGCAACCTTTCATGTAAAAACTTTCACAAGTTTAATGTTTTTTTTATGCAAAAACAAAATAGAATTAAAAAACGCTAAATTAAAAATTATAGTTCATTACTGAACACACATAAATACTCTTAGCAAATAAACAAACTACTTAACTCAATCTCAAATGTCAAAGAGAAAAAAAACAAGGAAGACACAACAGAAATCTTGCAATGGTCCTGACTTGTTACAGTACATCCATTTAAATGGTGGGTTAAATCTGGTTTTGTGGCGCCAAACTTTCCTATTCCTTTGCGATCTTAGGGTCCGGTAGTAACACAGAACACAACATGGTTTTGAGACATGATAGGGATAAGAATATGATCATCTCAAATAAAAACTAACGTTTAGTCTTAATTCTAATATGTAAGATTATTACGTAAAATTTAATAAAGAAAAATAGATACTTACTTTTTATTTTGAATAGCAATAACAGCAATAAAAAGACAACTATGGAAAGGGTGCAACAAACTAATATGCATACTGTTAGGTGGTCGGATGCAGATGGAGTTTCTGAAGATAAAAGTATTAAAAAATAAGTTTTGATGTTAAATATTTTGATTTATAAATTATGGTTATCCCAAAGCCTTCCCGTTTTGTACAAAGGTTATAAAATAGATGGACCATCAAATATATGTTGAATTTATGACGCCAGTGTCAGGAGTCCTATTTTGAATAAGCGTAATTATTAAACGTTTTTACATAGGATCTGTACATAGTTAACCAAACTAAAAAAAATAACAAACAAAGGTACATGTAAAAAAATAAATAAACAGACATTTCAGGAAATATGAATGATATATATAAACTGTAAATGTGATGTATTCTGAATCTAAGGTAGTCGATCTAGAGTGGGTACATGATTGTACTAGGTTGCGATCATCTTCAAGGTGCATTTTTAAGTTTCAATGTCACGTGGAAGCCCTTTCTATCGCCCCAAACACTAAGCTATGTGTAAAAACTGTTCTCTATATTTCGAAATGTTCTGAATTTGCAACTGTCCTTACTACATAAGTTGCAAACCATTCCCTGTAGGAAAAAATGATTCAATATTTCATCAAGGTTCAAACGAACGATGTATCGCGTGTTACATGTAGTACATGTAGTGCATGTATGCATATCAATCTCTTGAATGTAAAAGCCCAATCCTTCCATGTGAGAATTTACGTAGATGTTTGGTTTAGTAAAAAATCGGATATGTCGATACCATAAACAAATAAACGATTTTTTTCTTGGGTCCTTGTACTTGAAAACTGAAATGATGCATCGATTATATTAGCTTATTTGAAATAAAATGGCGTGTGAAACACATTAAATTAATATAATTGCCTGAACTAAGCAATGCTTACTCTCTTCTATTTTCTGCGTATCAGCTGTTTTTCCTGTAGAAATAATTGTGTTCTCTGAAAACAAATTCTTAACTTTACAAAAGGTTTTGTAATGATATAGAATAATTTAAACCCAAATAATATGAAAACAGTTAAATTCCTATTTTTGATCCAACAGTTTCTTCAATTTAAAACATTTTAGATGTATACGAAGTTCGTATACTTCATGTACGCATGTTTAGCTGTACTCTCTACTACAACCAGTTAGCCTTTGCATTTGTGGTTGAGAATATCTTTTTTTTATAACCTTTTATTGATATTTCCGCGGCGGAAGAATAAATTGAAGGGGTTTCACCTCCACTTCAGCTTATGGATTTTACTTACCACACTTGATTCGTTATTCTAGAGCTTGTGGGAACAACATCGATTCCCTTGACAGAGCGTTACGTCTGACACATGAAGTGCTAACACAGACTTATGTTGCTCCTCGATTGCCGTTTTCGCTCAAGAAATTTTACGGAAGACATCATGCATTCATAGTCAAATATTGAATTTCTATCTCTCAGATGAGTGTAGATGTTGGTTTGTCATAGGGTTATGTTTTGACTTTCTTTACCGTATACGACACACTGAGTTAAGAATTGGCGGCGCGATGGGTATGCTGTGGCAAGCAGGATCTGCTTACTCTTCCGGTGCACCTAATTTCACTTGACACTCGAATGAAACATCGGTGCCTCTTTGCTTATTTGTAACATATCTAATTGCTATGTGCACAATATCTCTGTTATTAAGATAAAGACACTTCCACAAAATGTACCCACGAAATGTCATCTGGGTCTTGGTTATCTCGACTGGTGACGGTTCCCACAACATGCCCAATAACTATAGAAGATGTGTCATATATCACAGAGATAACATTTCATGATTCATTCTATAATTAAAAGAAGGGGATTATAGGCAAGTATATTCATTTTGTTAAAAAGGTAATTAACCTCTTCATGTTAAGCTATGCAAGGGTGAAAATAAATATTGATATGTTCCTTGCTATTCAGTTTGGTTTATGTAGCTAAAAAGTGCCTCGTGTTTGTTTGGATAACGGGGAAATAATTACCTGTCGTCTTTAAGGAAAGCTGTGACTTGGTTACTTCTTCGGTTTGTTTTGTTTCGCATTTTACTGTTTCATTAGGTAATGTACAATTGCAATAGATTCCTGCAAAAGCAAGTTCTCGGTATGCATGATACAACATGTATGAGATACTATTTCAATTGTCTATGCAAATATAGGTCAATTGGTCGATTTAATTCATCAATAGCTGTTGCTTTGACATTTTTGTGGAAGAATTAAAGGCAGTCATGTAAAATATATTTCTTATACACAGGAAAACATATTATACACTCCTTGATCGCTGTATCGAGGGATCGACATCCTTTGTACTTGCATTGAATTTTAGTTGATGTTTCGTTTTACGGTTTACATGATTTAAGTCGATAAAAGTTAACTTAAAGTAGTATACTCTGTTTATTTAGCGAAAATATTAATTGAATAGGTTGTCATTGAGGGGATAAAGCATAATATACCATTTTCTGCTCCAATATGCAAAGAAATTTTCTTTATCTTTTTAGGTTCAATGTGGCCATCGCATGCGTAATTGCCGACATCTTCCTCTGTCACATTGTTTATCTGTACATCCTTCATATTATAATAATTGTTGACGAGTTCATATTTGTTTTTTAAATTCGTATTTATTATTCCATTTTTTGAAAACATTTTAGTTCCCTTAGTTGTGCCATTTTCACTAATGTATTTGGTCATACCAATTGTCGACATATTACATGGTAATATGGCGTTGCTATATCGTTTAACACATTTCACTTCTTTGTGGCTCTCACCAGATTTCATAAAAATAACACAAACTGAAAAGTAATTGATAAATTGAAAGTTACAAATAATTTGTTTGAATGATTTATTCTCATATTAATAAAATTAGTGATTTGCAACCGCTTACAAAAAAGTTACACAAGTAAGAACCTGCGAGTGATTAAGGTCAGTTTTATTTGTTAAAGGAGGTACAAGACAGTGGCAATGTGACCAGCCAAAATTAAACTTCAAATTATCGTATTACTTTGTTTTACAAGGTTGCAAAGAAGCAAAGGTGTACCAAAGGGGTCATCAGTATCATAAAACCGTAAAGACAAAGACAAAACCGGCAGACAAAAAATCATCACAACAAAACAAACCACATAACATAAAACACACACACACATTACAAAATAAACCGCATTCAGCAACGCGAACTCAAGTCGAAACGAGAGTGAACTCAGGTGCTCCGGAAGAGTAAGCAGTTCCTGCTTGCTATAGCACACCCGTCACGTTGCCAAAGATCGATTAAGTGTTGGTTAAATCCGGAAAGGATGACCATTACAAAACTCTATGTCAAACCATTATCTGTGCTCATCTGAGAGATAGAAATCCCGTATTTGTATACAAGCACATGATGTGGTCCGTAAAATTTCTTGAGTGATGACAACAACCTGGGAGCATCGTACCCCTGTGTTAACATTTTGCTTGTCAGCCGTGTAGCTCTATCAAGGAAGTCGTTGTACTCCCGACATGCTCTGGAATAACGAATCAATTGTGATACGTAAACTCCATATGCTGGAGCGGACGGAATGTTGCTACACAGAAAGGGAAAGTTAACTATTGGAAAGTTGAAGTCATTACGTTTGTCATAGAGCTTTGTACAAAGCCTTCCTTGTGTGTCAATTTCGAGAAATAGATTCAAATATGAAGCGGACCTCCTAGAATCTGTAGTGTCCTTTATCTCAAGTTCCTTCGGATATATGAGATGTAAATAGTCACCAAATCGAGGATTGTTTAGTGAAAGGACATCATCAATATAACGAAATGTGAGATTTGCGGTCCTTTTTGTCTAGCAGTGATTGAAAGAAGTCTGTTTCATATGAATGAAGAAACAAATCGGCAAGCAATGGTGCACAATTTGTGCCCATTGGGATACCTATTGTTTGCTGAAAAACACGTCCACCAAACTGTACAAATATGTTGTCGATTAGAAAGTTGAGCATTTCTATTATTTGATCTTCTGTAAATTTGTTTTTCTTGCAAGACTCTTGGATGACAAAGTAAGTCTTTTTATAACCGACTACCAAATATTTGTACCTGCGTTTTCCGTTCTTTTTGATAAAACGACCTTTAATCAGCTGTGCCAAACGAGATTTTAATTGTTAACGTGGAATTGAAGTATATAATGTAGAGAAATCAAACGTTTTAATGATATTACATGATGAACATGACATAGAATGGAGATTTTCCATCAGTTCTTTAGAATTTTTGAGAATCCACATTTGATTGACGCCATTTCTAGAGTAACAACAATCGAAATACTTTGATGGCTTGATTTTATTGCCGTCAATATTGATGTTAACAAAACTGAAAGAGGCCTAGTTGTACATTTGGATGACCCAGCAATAAATTGTTGCTTGTATGGAGTTTTATGTAAATTTTGAATCCAATACAAGGATGGAACGTCATCGTTCTTTTTGTCAACAGAAATGCCAAAGGAAAAACTGACAGAATTATGATTGTTGATTATTTCCTCCTTTGACAGTGTTGTTGCTGTATATGTGGTGCTTTTGCTAGTACAGCCAACCCATAATTCAGCTGTTAAACAATCAATATAGTGTCTTTTGCATACGAAAATGATGTTGTTAGGCGCTTTATCAGCAGGCAGGAACGACAACATATCTGTCATGTAAGGTGGACAATGTCTTCGCAACATCAGGGTTCTTGAACATAGATGTTGCCTTGGAACTCATCGAGCCTTTCAAAGAGTTAATCCTTTTCAAAACCAACGACCTCAGAGACTTTACCCACTCAGAAAGAACGTCGTTTTCTTTTTCATGTTCTTTTTTGGCCCATTTTCTGGCATAGTCTTGTTTTGAAATTATGGTTCCAGTTGATTGCTCTAGGCTCACGATATTTTGGTCCTTTTCCACTATGTTGAGGTCTCCGGTAATGACGTGGCCAGAGGGACTATATTTGAATGGGGTTTGTCACAAGAGCAGTCTGGTGGTTTTGCTATGAGGTCGTTGATTTGGTAATCCCGCAAAACTTGTCACTGGATTTTCGAGACATTCTTTGTATAGTGTGTGAAGTTTGGAGAGAGGAATATAATACAATTTAGTGCGAATGTGATGAATCCCGAGAGGTTGTTGGATAGACGAAAGCAGTCCATTGATAGACACGTCATGTACCTTCGGTGAATTGTACTTCCGATGTCCATGACTGCGTTTGCACCTTTCCTGCTGTTCAAAAAGATTCATCACATTCACATCATTGCATCATGGACTTGATAAGTTCCCTATACTGCCAATGTTGTTGTTGCAACCATAAGGTAAAGCGGTGCCTAACCTTCTTATCCAGAATTCTTCTCGTTGTTTTCGAAATGGTGTACTTAAAGTGGGATTGTTGGTGATATGGTATATTTTTTTCAAGAATGCGGACTTTCATGGACAAGATGGAATGGTCCGGTTGATTAAAATGTTGGTAAATGAAAGGGAATTTGTCGGTGTTAATGCCCGATCTGTGGCCACTTATACGGGCATTCAATCTGCCTTTAGTCTCCCCAACATATATCAATCCGCATAAAGTGCAGTCTAGTGTGTAAATAACATTTTAAGATGTACAGTTCAAATCATCCCAACTGTTGATGGTGTACGTACGGTTTGTAGAACTGCTCTTAATTTGTGGATCAGTGATTAAAATAGCGCAAGGTTTACCTTCCTTTATTCCACATTTTTTGATTGAGCAATGACTTTCGATGTTTTCAAAGTCTAAAACGTCTTCCAAAAGTACAAAGCATTGTCGTATGTTGTTGACTGAATCTGAGTTTTTATATTGGAATTCTGAATTTCGGACTTTTGACATTCGGATACCCCATTGGTACCTCTGCTTCTTTCAGACTGTTTGTGTGATATTGTTGTAGAAAAGGGGATAGTTTGGACACCTGTTTTACAAAACGATGCCGTGTCCGTGGCGTCGTTAGGTTCAGGCCTTTTATATACTGGGCGACGCCTGAGCCAGTATCCGTGCTTGGTTCCTTGTAATCATGCTATGGTAGCTACTGGGCTGATGATGTCCTCGGGGACAAATGTCCACCAGCAGAGACATCGACCCAGTGGTATGAAAGAAGCAAAGGTGTACCAAAGGGGTAATCAGTATCATAACACCGTAAAGACAAAGACAAAACCGTCAGACAAAAAATCATCACAACTCATTCAAACTTATAAAATATTTTCTTATTTTTTTATTACATGCTTAAGACTTGGGTCTTAATTTGAAAAGCATTTGAACAATTAGTGTTTGTAAATTTTTCTTTTATTTTGATAATTAATATCATAAAACCAAGTAAAATGGTGCGATTTGTGTCAACATATATCATTTGGGTCACTTTTTGGCATACTTTGCTCAATATAAAAAAAACGAAATGAGAAGCACCCTTTTAGCTTTTTATTTTTCCAATGCATTATACAAGCCCTTTATAATATCAAAACATTACAAAAAATCATTGACAAAGATGTTATACAGACATAATATTCCTTCAAAATTGGTAACTTTCTTTAACATTTCAATGAAAAGCAATCCGAATTTGGAGTCATTTATAACAAAGACAAAGCATATCATTTTCAAGTTAAATTGCAAAATACATGTTATAACGCTTCCATTGAAAAATTTTAAAGAAAATACATCAATAGGAAAAATTTGGAGCATGAAGCTCCAAAAATTAGTGTGTGGCAAGTTCTGGATGTAAAACAAAAAATATTAAACAAAGTAGATATCATAATTCTTAGTATAAAAAAGCAACATATATGCTATCTTTATCGTGTTTATATTATATTATCTAGAAAATGAAAGCATCATGACCCAAAAAATAACTAACTACCTGTAAGATGATATAATATAGGTTTACAAAATAATGAAACAGGTGATCATATATGAAGACATTATGCTTGATTTTATGCTAGCCTACGGTCAAAACTTTGAAGGGATCCAAATCAAGAGTTATATTTGAAAGCTTACGTGGATGTAACATGGAGGTAGAGACATGATCCAAGCGGACCACAAAACCAAAAATGAAAAGTTGAAAAGGTCATTGTAGAAAAAGTAAGAGACGGGGCTGATCTAGGCTCTGACTGTCATATTGTTTTTGCCACCATAATCCTGACGTCTGATTAACAATTCAAAAGGAGCATCAAAATATTACTTAATTATAAAGTACAGAAACAACACGACAAACGTAGAGTTTATATTGTAATTAAACAACAGGCCCCCAGGAGTCTGAATCGATGCTATTTAAGGTTTTTTTTCTATAAAAAATTGTTAACCCTATAAGTGGTCATCTGACAACATTGATTTGATGAGGACTTTTGTAAAGCTTAATGAGCTGAATGTTTTAGCAAGCAACAATTTGTCTCTTTTTGCAATATTTCTTATTCTATAGGCCAAAAACATGAAACTTGAATGGCATTCTTTCATGGAAGACGTATGTCGCCTGCGTCTTAAAATATTCGGCAAACATGAAGTAGATGAGTTATGGGCATAAAATCGCTTTACCATATAGTACCATAGGAAAAAGCTAAATACCAAATATCAAGATCTTGTGTCTTGTAATTGCCCGGCAAACTGCGACGGAAATTTTGTGATGCCACAGGATGACGCAATACGACGGATTGTGCCAACAGCCCCTACACGTCGCTTCTGCAACATGTTGCAGACGACATTAAAACACTAATTGTGACATTTAAAGCGCCACAACCCCAATAAGAGGTCATCTGACATTTTCGACCAAAAAGAGACATTTGTAGAACTTAATGAGCGGAAGAAGGAAGGTTGTATCAGATTTCTCTTATACTTTTTGATTTACAAGCCAAAAACAGTAGTCTGGCCATCCTGGTATATTTTAAGCAACGGCAGTCATGTTTTTTGACGTATCAAAATCGAAACACAAATTTTGTGTAGGACACCTTAGGGATCAATCATTACCAAGTTTCATTGAATTCTTTGGAGGAGATTCTTTAAAAATTGTTAACAGACGACGACAGACGACGACGGACGCCAAGTGATGGCAATAGCTCAAATGTGTGCTTCAAAAAGGAATCAATATCCCATTAAGCATTGATGTAAAGAATGAAGAAATAATGATAGGCACTTGGGTCTAAGTCGTCAAGTAGAGCAAAGAAAACAATTGGTTTCAAGAAAAAGAAAGTAGACACACTAAGACGTATAGCATTGTAGTTGATAAACGACAAGCTTAACAATACACAGCTAGAAAGAACAGGGAAAACTGAAATAACGATTTGCTGATAGCAACAAGAATCAAAGACAGCAACAAAGGAAAAAAATGGAAAAAAGAAAGTATGGCCGACTAATTTGATGCATCTCGTATGCCAGACAATTTTCAAGAAAATGGCTAAAATACATATTATAGACAAGTATGATAATCTCATTATAATCCCTTGTTCATTATATCCACATAAAAAGAGAGCAAGATAAGAAAGGACAATTTTAAAAACATTATATCCCCAGACTCTTCCGAAGATACGGAAGCAGATATATAATCAGAAATTCAAACACAAACACCAATGTAAACATATCTTCATTAAGCATGTTGCAAATCAAAAATACATAATAGAAATGGCTTATAACAGTTTTTAGCAGATCCAAACCCAGTCGTGAATGATAATACCCGTTACTTACATAGATCTGTTATATGAACATTATATGTACCAAAATTACTACTTGATTAAAACAATATTAGCAAAGCTTCTAAGAAAGGTTATCATAATAAATGTAAAAAAAACAAGAGAAATCACATTGTAACAAAGACCTTGGACATTGCCAGCAAAATGTTAATTGATAGAAACAATTCTGCGGTAAATGATAACCGATATAAAGGGTCAGAGACAAACAAAATCTTGTTCATTTGCTTTATGTGCTCGCGGGAAAACAAGAGCTAGATTGACCGGAAAATGTTGAGATTTCTTGGAATAAGTGACAGTCTACCCAACGAATGACTAAATGCGCAACATGACAAAATTAGAGCAAATTAAACATTTGTGAATATTTCTTGATAATATATAAAAAATAAGTCAATGAAATATGGTCGACTAATCAAACTTTAATAATACCAAATGCCGAACCTAATGCGTATATGTAGAAAGAAAATGAGAGCATTTGAACGGTAATTTTTTGTATTGTGTTCAGTCCGAAAACCGGTGGTATTTAAACAATAGAATGCGAGCTCTTCATCGAAAAAGATAGGAAAGTCAATTCGAATGTTTATCCTGGTTGTCAAGTGAATCGAAAGTTCTTTTTAGTACAAAATTTCTTCCAATTTTAAGTTATGCTGATAAAATAAACTTTTTTGAATTAAAAAGAGTTTTTAAAAGTAACAAATTGCATTTTAATGCATGTTATTATATGGATATTTATGAAATGCATACGGTGCAAACTGAAATGGATCGCACAACTTTAACTTTTATATAAAAAATTGAAAAAAATCACACTATTTGTTTAAATGTATATCTTCCCATCTGCAAATTTTCAGACATGTACTGCAAGAGGTAAAGCCAAAATAAAATTAAGAAAAAGACCTATTTTTCTAGTCCGTCTTGACAACCTTCTTTTTAAAAGTACACGATTTACCTGTTGAATTCGATTATGTCATAGAACATGTTTACCTTTTTGACCGGTATCCGTAAATTGGGATCAACAGTATGTGAATTTGCATTGTATTGGAGTAAATGTCCAATTCAATATTCAGTCATCCGTTTTAAAAATAGGAATGCCTCCCATTTATCATGTTTATAATTTATTAAAGATAAAACTTGGTTGTGTCCCTTGAAAGTTTTTCATAGTTACACATTGAATTCAAATGGATCGTTATATGATAACAGTAAAATATAATTTTCAAACTAATATCTGTCGAAAGAAAAGGTAATAACCCAACATTCCCACAAGTTTCGAAAATGTACTGCAGGTATTACGCCTTGTGTGATTTTTTAAAGGTTGAGCTGACATTTTAATTTTTTTCCAACGGCCAATAAGTTTCACTCGATTTGTTAAAATATGCACTTTTGTTGACCTTATAAACAACTGTTTACGCAACAGAAAAGATTCGTTAATAACATAACATGTCCAACGTATATGATAGTAGTCAAATCCATGCGTAATGCATGAAAATTGAAGATTGTTTATATGCCGTCGCCATCGTTGTTGTCATCGTTAAAAATTTAAAAACACATTAGCTGTTTTCTGCAGGGGAGATAATTGAATACCACTAGATATTAGACTGTGTTTAAACCGACAATGCAGTTCAAAAGGTACTTTAAAAACAAGCATACTTACATGAACATAATAAAATCAGTTTGAACATTTTCAGTTCCATAGAACAATTTTTTTACAATTACATCCGCTTTTATTTAAACAATTCTAGTGAAAATATAGGAAATAATTCGACTAAATAAGTATTTTCTAGCGGAAAACGTTCAAAGTACTTGTTGCCTTGATAAACGTCCTGTTTATATCATATATAACATAATATGATCATATCTGACTTACACAATACATGATTTTGTTAAAATTCAAACAAACAAAACAACAAAATAAAACATGCATTGTTAATCTTAAAACAAATATTTATAAGCGCAATAAAATTGCTTGCAGATATAATAAACAATACATATTTCATATATTTTATTTGAAAACATCTTTTTGATTGTGTCCATGATTAACATCCCAGCGATGGGTTCAGAGGCAGGACCCCCACCCTTCTGGCAGAAAAAAAATGAAGGATATTAAGAAATAAAGGTAATAACAAAACTACCGAACTTGAATGATCAATCTCATAGTCCAGAGAAAATGACAAAAACGAATCAGTCATACTGAATCATGAAATCACTGAAGCATGAAAAATTTTGATCCTTAGTCAGTCAGTTGACTCCACTTTTTATAATATCTGAACCCGCCACTGCATCTAAATACCATAGAAATGATAAATAAAAACCCTTCCCAAAATATCTATATCATATACATTTTGCCTTGACAGCAAATTAATATTTTCTTAAGATATTTAAAATGGTGGCTACATTTATAATTTCTAGATGGTAAAACAACTTTCAGAACAAAGTGGTACAGGCAGTTTTTCAATTACTATAACGTACAGCTACGCACCTCAAATTGAATTCTAGAGTTGACATCCAACAGAGGACCTGACCCTACACAAGTATAATCCATGTACGTTACCCAAAAAGTTTGAAGATTTAAGATGAATATCATTTTAAAGTATAAAAAAAATGATTCTTGCTGATTTTTTTTTATTCACGATGGTTTCAATTATATTTTCTGGAACGCAGACAAAATTTTTAATAAATCAAATAGAAAGCAAATTAATGCAATTGAAATAAAACAGTTATTTCATTAAAATATTAGTATATCTTCCTCTATTTGCTAGTGTGATTCTTCAGAGTTTTGACAGATCGTACATGTGAATGCTTTATAATTGTCAGAGTGGTTCAGTATGATAACTGTATTTCCTTAGCAGCTGCTTAACCTATCAGAAAATTACTTCCTGTTTTGTATCGGGTCGATTTGGGAATTTCCGTCATGCCTTTTTCGCAAACCGCCCAGGCCTACGGAAATTATTTCTTTTTTTTACCAGTGGAAATGGTAATGGTGTACTATACACTATGAACCAAAATAATTACTGACATTCTCATGTACAGCTCAAATCCGATTTAAAATGTCTAAAATGACTGTTGCTACCTGTAAATGAACACAATTTATCTGTTCAATGCTGGTTTTATTTGATGCAATATCTGAAGTAAATTATCAATTTATTTACAACCGAGTCCAACAGTGCCATTACCGTCCCCTTTTAAATTTCTTTAATTAAAGAATATCTCAGGTGAGATATTGAAATCACTTGGCCTCCGTCGTCGTCCGTTGTCGTCGTTAATTTTTCTTTTAAAATCTTATCCTCTGAAACTTCAAACTTTTAAAGGTAAACAAATAGCGTTTTTTTTTAATGTTTTCGGCCTATAAAATGAATATCCTTGGAGATAGAGAAAAGCTGTTGTTTGCTTTAACCTTCAGCTGATTGGGCTCTACAAAAGCTTTCATTGGGTTGAAGTTGTCAGATCATCTTTTATTATGGTTATGACAATTTAAAAGTAAAAAAGTTTGGTTTTTTCGTGTTTTAGCCTATAGACTGACAACTGTTGCAGATAGAGAAAAACTGTTGCTTGCTCAAACCTTCAACAGATTTGGCTTTACAAAAGTCTTCATTTAGCCGAAGTTGTCAAATGATCTCTAATAGGAATTATGACCCTTTAAAGGTGAAAATTGTATTTTTTTTGTTTTTGGCCTATAATAAAGCAATCTAATTAAAATCAGCTGTTTGATCCGTTCCGAGTAGCGGAACGGATCAAACAGCTGATTTTAATTAGATTGATAATAAAGAGAACTTTTGCAGATAAAGACAACTTTTGCATGCTTTTACCTCTGCCGATTGAGCTCTATCAAAGTCTGAATAATGTTAAAGCTGTTAGATAACCTTTTATACGGATCATGGCCCTTTAAAGGTGAAAAATGAAAAACATATTTTCATTCCATCAGGCATTGAAGTCAGGTGAGCGATTCAGGCTCCTAAGAGCCTCTTGTTTCCATTATTATATTGAATTAAGGAGAAAAGTGGAATGTATAACATTTAACAGTGTATGTACAAGATACAACAAATTGTAAGTACATGTATACAGAAAGTTGAATTGATAGTTTTTATATGTATGTATTTTGGTATTATTTAGAATTGCCAGTGAAAAGTTTTATTCCTCAGTTTATAGACATAACCTAAATACAAATATTGTAAAGTTTTCCAGGGAGGTTATTTTTTCCTTGTGTTGTTTTTAATCTCATAAACTCGTTGAAATCTGATATTTGATGCCTCATTTATACTTTTTTCCTCCTTAAAGCCCTTCTGAATCTTTTTGTTTTAATAGGACATTTGTGGTGCATAATTATAAACGAAAACTTGCATTTTATTATCACATGAGCAACATGTACAATGAAACATAACATATATACATGAGTAAATTTGAGAAAAAAAATAGTTGCGATTGTTTTGAAAAAAATGGGGTCATTTTCTGGTAAACTTTAGTAAAAAAAAGATTCGATGGGATTTAAAGTACGCCGAATATAGTTTAGTTTAAGGTTAGGAACTATCAAATCAATGCCTCTGTTAAATAAAAAAAAATTGAAAAAGGATACCAGACAGTTTACCTTAACTTTAACCTCCTGAAGAGTACATATCCTCTGGTTCCCGATCATACAAGGAATCATTACTGAAAATATCACTTGGGGGAAATAAAGTGCATTCCGTTTGGAAGCAGGCTTTAAATGAAACAACATTTTCCAGAGGGGACATGTCAGGGGAATAGGTCCTGGAAAACCCATCTAAATTTCAATAATTTTTATATGTCTGTGTTACACAGATATAATATTAACCAAATATATATAATTTCTACACAAATTCTATTTATTAAGACAAATATTGAAATTTGAAATACCTACTTTGGGAATTCTTAGGACTATTTTCACATACGTTCTAAATCTGATTGGTCGATTTGGTAGTAAATAACCTAATGACTATATATTTTATAATCTACTTAAAGACTTTCTTTGTACTCTCCATTCTTTTTGGGGCTTTATTGCAAATTTTCAAGCAGCTATTTACATTTCTAAGAAAAATATTGTCATTTCTGTAATCCATATATTACCATCTCTTAGGCTAATGATAAGTCGGGATCCATAACAATAATGCATAAGTTTACATGTAAAATACCAACATTTTCAGATCTTGTTAAAATTAGCCATTATGACAGTATATTTTCTAAGATAAATATCATATAAACCAAGAAAGGTCGAGAGATATGTATTTCAAGCCAAAATTGTACTATAATTCTGCTGCCTTAAATTCATAGGATAACATTTTTTTGGTATGGCCGCAAAGAAGGGTGTGTATATTGGCAATCCCTTTAAACAAAATATAAGAATTATAAGAAAGCAAAACTGAGGTTCTGGTGTGATCATTAAGGTAAACATGTTCGTTTTTTGCCAAATATACCTCAATAAATATCAAAATTAGCAAAATAAAACCAAAATATTAATTAGTAAAATATGTGACGGAATCATAAGCAAAGGCACTTTGATAGTGAATTGAATAATATTTTCTCTTTGAAAAGTAAATAAAGGTAATAACAAAAATACCGACCTTGGAGGAGGATCAATCTCAATGTCCAAGAAAAAAGATAAAACATCCAAGACACACCGGAATAGTTATAGATCGCAATGGTCCTGACTTGGTACAGGCATTTCAAATGAAATGGTGGGTTAAAACAGGTTTGATGGCGCGCCAAACCCCCTTCTTCAATTGTGATCTGAAGGACCGGTAGTAGCACAACACGGCAACATGGCTGTGAAGACATATTAGGGATATTAAGATGATCATCTCAGTACAACAATCAGCAAAACACTAATCAAAACAAACATTAACAAATACGTTCAACTCAATCTTGAATTTTTCCACCAGTGACTGATAGTGAAGGAAGAAATTTTTTTCAGGACCGTATGAGACGTATTTTCTTGTAACCTTGCTCTAAGAGTCGGCCACAGAGACGGCGGTGTCGTATCAAAAAATCAGAAAATGTGTACAAGCCCTGTCATATATAAGCACCGTAAGCAGGTGAGGTAGGTATGTTGCTTTCAAGGTTTGATAAATTAATAATTTGAAAATCAAAGTCGTCTCTTTTATCATAACTTTTTGTACTGAGATGACCATCCATGTCATATTCGAGATGCAAATCCGAGAAAGATGTGAAGCATTGGATTCGGTGGTTTCATTAATCTCTAACTCTGGATGATATATTAAAGGAATCCAGCGTTGTTTACATGAGGACATCGTCGATATATCTGAAAGTGATATAAAGGGCCTCGCCTCTTTCATCTCTTTGTTGTTCCTATGATACCACCAATTTGACTTTTGTTCAGCCAGAGGGTAACTATTAATTCAAAACATCAGATTTATTCAAATTATCAAACCATGTTCTATTAAACTCAATGACGTTCTAAAATCATCTCCACCGCCTACTTTTTCGACATGCAGATCTAAAACCGGTAAAAAATCAACTTGCAAGACCTGTGATATGCTTATTATTTCTCCTGAATTTACCAGCTACTTAAACGGTAAAGTTTACCAAACCCTTTCTCACGACTCTCTGGACTGTTCTACCGGTAATATCCTTTGCGGAATTGAGTGTACTTTGTGTGGACTCTTGTAGGTCGGTGAAACCAAAAATTCATTGCGTTCTCGCATGAATGGTCATAGGTATGACACCAAAACTTCTGATTATCGGGTTTTGTATAACCACTTTAATCAACCTAACCATGACCAATGTTTGAACATGAAAGTCCGGCTTATCGAAAAGATTTACCACGACACCAAGAGTCCTAATCTTAGTACAGTACCTGTATGGTAAAAGCTTCCCTCTCTCCCCATTTACCATCACACCATTTACCATCTCCATACACCATATACTATCTCCATCCCCATACACCATGTACCATCCCCATCCCCATCCCCATACACCATGTACTATTCGCGTCCCCATCCCCATACACGATTTACAATCCCCATCCCCATTTACCATTCTATATTCCCCATACCCATAATGCAATTGTTTATTATTATCGATAATACATGTATTAATTTGTTTTAAGGAAATTATTACGATATTTAATAGTTTAAATACCTAATAATATTTTTTATTTAGTTTACATGTATAAATAACATACGGGTGACATAGAAATAATAACTATAACTTATTTTCATAACACAAAATTTACTATCGCATTTTAATATTTTCAATATTAAATATTAATTGAAAATGTTTCATTTTAGTAATTACTAAAGCTGTTATTATCATCTTTTAATGAAACCATGTTATTCAAAATCTAAGTTATAATATATTACGCAACTTTTTAGTAAAAATTGATCTTGAACTTTTCTAATTACATCCAATGTATGACATATAGATCTAGGCATAACCTGTATAAAAGTCAACATATTTATATTTTTAGTTTATCTAAGCATATATGTTTCAAATCTAATGAAAAAACTTGTTTCGCAATCAATTTCTTGTCAATTTTATTAAGCCGGCATATAATTTGGAGCTCAAATATCAGTTTTTACTTGAGTAACTAATATTTTAAATATAACAATTGCAAGTGTAATCTTAATACTCCTATGCAAACCAATTGTCATTATAGTTTCTAAACTATGAACCTTATTTTGAAATAATTGATACATTTATGCATATGGCTATGTATATTTTCAACTTATCTTAGCATATATGTTTCAAATCTAATGAAAAAACTTGTTTCGCAATCAATTTCTTGTCAATTTTATTACACCGGCATATAATTTGGAGCTCAAATATCAGTTTTTACTTGAGTAATTAAATATTTTACATATAAAACTTGCAAGTGTGATCTTAATACTCCTATGCAAACCAATTTTCATTATAGTTTCTTAACTATGAACCTTATTTTTGAAATAATTGATACATTTATGCATATGGCTCTGTATATTTTCAACTTATCTTAGCATATATGTTTCAAATCTAATGAAAAAACTTGTTTCGCAATCAATTTCTTGTCAATTTTATTACATCAGCATATAATTTGGAGCTCAAATATCAGTTTTTACTTGAGTAACTAATATTTTACATATAAAACTTGCAAGTGTAATCTTAATACTCCTATGCAAACCAATTTTCATTATAGTTTCTTAACTATGAACCTTATTTTTGAAATAATTGATACATTTATGCATATGGCTATGTATATTTCAACTTATCTTAGCATATATGTTTCAAATCTAATGAAAAAACTTGTTTCGCAATCAATTTCTTGTCAATTTTATTTAACCGGCATATAATTTGGAGCTCAAATATCAGTTTTTACTTGATTAACTAATATTTTACATATAACAATTGCAAGTGTAATCTTAATACTCCTATGCAAACCAATTTTCATTATAGTTTCTTGACTATGAACATCATTTTTGAAATAATTGATACATTTATGCATATGGTTATGTATATTTTCAACTTATCTTAGCATATATGTTTCAAATCTAATGAAAAAACTTGTTTCACAATCAATTTCTTGTCAATTTTATTAAGCCGGCATATAATTTGTAGCTTAAATATCAGTATTTACTTGAGTAACTAATATTTTACATATAAAACTTGCAAGTGTAATCTTAATACTCCTATGCAAACCAATTTTCATTATAGTTTCTTAACTATGAACCTTATTTTTGAAATAATTGATACATTTATGCATATGGCTATGTATATTTCAACTTATCTTAGCATATATGTTTCAAATCTAATGAAAAAACTTGTTTCGCAATCAATTTCTTGTCAATTTTATTTAACCGGCATATAATTTGGAGCTCAAATATCAGTTTTTACTTGATTAACTAATATTTTACATATAACAATTGCAAGTGTAATCTTAATACTCCTATGCAAACCAATTTTCATTATAGTTTCTTGACTATGAACATCATTTTTGAAATAATTGATACATTTATGCATATGGTTATGTATATTTTCAACTTATCTTAGCATATATGTTTCAAATCTAATGAAAAAACTTGTTTCACAATCAATTTCTTGTCAATTTTATTAAGCCGGCATATAATTTGTAGCTAAAATATCAGTATTTACTTGAGTAACTAATATTTTACATATAAAACTTGCAAGTGTAATCTTAATACTCCTATGCAAACCAATTTTCATTATAGTTTCTGAACTATGAACCTTATTTTGAAATAATTGATACATTTATGCATATGGCTATGTATATTTTCAACTTATCTTAGCATATATGTTTCAAATCTAAGGAAAAAACTTGTTTCGCAATCAATTTCTTGTCAATTTTATTAAACCGGCATATAATTTGGAGCTCAAATATCAGTTTTTACTTGAGTAACTAATATTTTACATATAACAATTGCAAGTGTAATCTCAATACTCCTATGCAAACCAATTTTCATAATAGTTTCTTGACTATGAACATTATTTTTGAAATAATTGATACATTTATGCATATGGTTATGTTTATTTTTAACTTATCTTAGCATATATGTTTCAAATCTAATAAAAAAACTTGTTTTGCAATAAATTTCTTGTCAATTTTATTGAGCCGGCATATAATTTTGAGCTCAAATATCAGTTTTCACTTGAGTAACTAATATTTTACATATAAAACTTGCAAGTGTGATCTTAATACTCCTATGCAAACCAATTTTCATTATAGTTTCTTAACTATGAACCTTATTTTTGAAATAATTGATACATTTATGCATATGTCTATGTATATCTTCAACTTATCTTAGCATATATGTTTCAAATCTAATGAAAAAACTTGTTTCGCAATCAATTTCTTGTCAATTTTATTAAACCGGCATATAATTTGGAGCTCAAATATCAGTTTTCATTTGAGTAACTAATATTTTACATATAAAACTTGCAAGTGTGATTTTAATACTCTTATGCAAACAAATTTTCATTATAATTTCTGAACTATGAACCTTATTTTTGAAGTGCATATATATATATATGTATATTTTCAATTTTTCTGTTCATAAAAGTGTTTAAATCTAATAGAAAAACGTATCAGGTGTAATCCCAGCAAACAATTGAACGTTATATTAACGTTAGACCAACGTTATCTAAATGTTATATTAACGTTACTTTATAACGTTAAAAAGACGTCATTTTGTAGACTCCGAGCAACGTTAATATAACGTATTTTGTAATGTTAATGAAGACGTTAGTTTAACGTTATACCTGCAACGTTATATATTAACGATATTTTGACATTTCATAGAAATGTTAAATTAACAAATTACAAATGGAATAAATTTTTGACATTTTTTCATGGTGTGGTCCAAAATGTTCAAGATTATTAATATTGTACAAGTACATTTAACATGTATGCTGTGCTGAAATCTGAATTTAAATTACATGTACTAGGACTTTTCAAGAAAAAAATATATATACATGAACATGTACAAATGTATAATGCTTACACACAGTCACAAAAAAAGAAAACTCACATTATCACCGCTGGAATAAAGCCAGCATTGAGGCACAACTCCAATAGTAACAGGATCATCATCTATGAATTCTACAACAGCAAACTGTAGAGGCTGAGCCTTACCTAAAATTGAAATTTGTTTGCTAAAATTCAATACTAAAATCTATATGCATGCATGTATGTCGAATTAATATCAACCCAGCAATGAAGCATAAATCATGATTGTTAGCATGGTTAAATTTATCATCAAGAAAAAACTATGAAAAAACTGTAACAAATTTCTCTGAAATGAATAATCAACAAGCTAAGCAGTCTCTGAAACAGGGATGTTCAACTCTGAGGGCACACATACATGTACATATACTTGCAATTGTCAAACCCCCTTAACTGTTGTGTTGGTCTATAGCTACCTGGTAGTCATATGATGATAAATCAGTAAAGTGTACAAAATTTCATAAACAAAAACAAGTAGTCTGCACATGTAGAACATTTAAATATACAAGACTTTGTGTATCAATACATTCATGCATGTACTATTAAATTTTTGTGGCTATATAGTAATTCTCAATTAATAAATCTACAAGTTTATTAATCATGCACTCACCATCTCAAAATTCATGCAATATTGCCATAACCAGAAGAGTGTTGTTCCCTGTCTCAATCATTATAGCAGGCCTGTCAAATTTGCTCTGGGATATAGATTCCATTGTAGTGTATCTATTATCAAATTTGTAACAGCCAATTATTCTTGAATCACATGGTGTATCAAAGAAAGTGTAATGTCTTGTATATACCCGACACATTATCATTTGTTTACCATCATCATCAACAATATTTGTAGAAGAGATAAGTTGACAAAACCTATTCCTGTCCAGTAAATATACATTATTTGGAGCTTTGAACACAAGTTTTTGTTCTGGAACTTGCTCACTATCAATACTTGAGCATTCCTGAATTTCCTTAATTCTTTTAACTACTTGAACAAGCGGTCTCTTTCCTGATCTAACCATTTTCTTAATTTTCTGCAAGTGGTTTTCAAATTCAAATGCCCCACAGCCATCTAAACTTTGAAAGCGTTCTGCATCATCTGCAATATGTAACATGCTGTGTACATTGTAAATTAAAAATTCTTCACCATACAATATTCTTCCCTCCATCACAAAGTACTTTAACAAATCTTTTACATACTGGATATGTTCCCTAACTAAACGTGGGCAAATCAAAATAGAAATAGCAACACTCAGAGACATAAAATGGCTATATAAATTATCAGCTAAAATGTTCTTGAGTACATATTTAGGCATTAAGGGGCAGAAATCAATTTGATTTTTCAGTTGGCTGCATATACTGATAGTAAACATAAAAATTATTCATAACAGGTCCCTGTGATCTCACGCAGAGACCATATATACATTTAGGGTCTCTGTTTCACTGAATGGCTCATCAAAACTAGCTATCCATGTACATTTGTATACATGTATATGCAATATTTCCCATATCCATTAAAAACAATGTATGAACAGGACACACCAATCAAATGGTAAAGAACCATAATAAGTTTTCAATAAGAATGTAATTTAGTACCATACTGTACATGCCTACATGTATAAGTTTGCTCATCCTTCATTGTTTTAAAAAAAAATAAAAAGCAAAAATATATATCAAATATAAAACAAAGATAATGAGATGTGGAATACATGTAAGTGTACGCGACACAACCTACAATATTAACGATAATGCAGTATTTCCTAAATATTATAGTCTATAGAACATAGAAAACATCCCAGACAAAAGTCCTTACCCCTGTCGAAGACATCATCTGACAACGATTTTCGAAATTAAACAAATGGGCGCAGACATTTTGATTCTAAAACGAGGCTGATTACCTAACACCCGAATCGATGCCCGAATCAAAATAAAACAGTATTTTTTTTTAAATACGAATCATATTTTCAACTTTTCGATAAATAACTTTATAATTTGAATGACTAAATTAAATTATTCAATTCGTGTACGCTTGTCCCGATATTTACGTATGATTAGGCAGAGCTGGTGACACGGTTGAGCCGAACATGCATTCAACTGAGGCTCTCTTTACACAGTATAATAATTAATTAAAAGCATAAAAAGGTGTTTTTAAAAGTTAAAGCGCACAAAAACTAAAATTTACTTACCTTTTATCATATATCTCTTAATTTCCTTGTCGTTAAACGTGGATAATATTCTGGTCTGGTCACTTTTAAAATCTCGAGGTAATTGCTTCCTTTGTTAAGGCGGAACTGCTACAGCGGGAAAATGCATGACCGCACGTGTTCTTTATTGCGCGTGCGCGTGGATGAATTTTTCTATCCCCCTTTTTTCTTCAGTGTGTATCTGTGACTAGATGCATTAATAGAGCTCCTTAATTAACGTTTAACATCTGTTGATTAGGCGGAGCTAACCAAAGGGTTCCCAAAACCCGTTATGGAGCATAATAAGATTTTATGATTATAATAAAAATAAACTTAATATCACGAATTAACCATCAAAGTATGTATCCGAAGCAAATAAAAAATCGCATTAAAACGTTCTTTAACTTAGCGCTTAAATTTGAGGCGGCTTCTCCAAATACGTTACGGACCCCATTAAAACCCTTGCTAGTTAGCGATCGAGCATTAGAGGATTTTACTATTAGAACTGATCTGTGCTTGGGCCCGGGTCTTGGGTCTCTGAAGTTTTGACTAACATATTGCTCTACATTTTCTTTTAATAACAAAGAATCTACCATGTCTAAAGCCATTTTTCATAATTCACAGACGGGCCCTCCTTCCCTAGATTTTTAGGCCCTACGGAAGACAAATTTTCCACTCTTTTTCTTTTATATCTCCGACCATGCATGCACCATTTAGAAAATGAATAAATAAAACCAATAGTTTTCATGAAGTGCATACATGAATGATGTAGAGGTCGACCGGCATGCCATATGTAGCGGCTACTAGCCATGATAGTACAATATTTATGTAGGTAATAGTATAACGTTTTCTTTTTACCTAATACTAACGTTTTTATAACGTAATAAGTAAACGTATGAAAAAAGTTACAATATAACGTTAGTTGTTAACATTAGAATAACGTTAACTTAACGTTGAAATCTGACATTACCAAATCATAACGTTAATCTAACATTATGTTTACGTAACTTGTTTGCTGGGATATCGTTGCTTTTTTTCTTAAATGCTATATATTATTATTCAATATTAACTTAAATTAAAATCTTAATGTAAACAATTTTTCATTGTTTTCATTATACAAATATATATACGGCGAAATGTACGTCACAATTTATTTGATCTTGAACATTACGTTTATAAAATTCTTTCATTTATTTCAGTTATATATCTTATTTTTATAATAGTTGTATTTAAATAAAAGATACATGTAAAAATGTATCGTAAAAATGCAGTTATTTAAATTGTAATATGAAAAATGTCTTTAATCAAGGAATTCCTTGCTTTAATGTATAAAGTTATTTTCATACACTCAACAAACAAAACAACTATATATACGTTAATCGTCCTCGTGTACACGTAGTAATATAAATTTATATTCGTTATATATATTTAATGCAACATACATCTACCGTATCATCTACAGTTAAAAATGACCAAATAAATTTACAATTATTCTATTATTATATCATTTACCATCCCCATTTACCATTAGGTAGACCAATCAAATTCGATTTACCATTGACCATCCCCATTCCCCATTTACCATCCCCATTTACGATCCCCATCCCCATACACGATACTCTTCCCCATACACCATCCCCATACACTATACTATTCCCCATATACCATTTACCATTCACCATCCCCTTCCCCATCCCCATTCACCATCCCCCCATTTACTATAGATTGGGAAGCTTTTACCATTTAGGGACTGTACACCTCACCGTAATAAAAAAAGAGAGCTTCACTGGATAAAAACTTTAGGTACCGCAATGCCTTATGGATGTAATGATAACATCAAAGGAATAGGAAATCTTTCTAGCCCACAATGTAGTGAGGTGAATGTTATGAAACTGTTTGACCCTAATGGTAGACACAAACGTAGTCATGGTCACAAACGATACAAACCGGGATCGGGTGCCAGTCAAACTGACAACAGATCTCTTTCAGACACGTTTGATGATCTGGTAACAAGTCTACAACAACAATTTGGGAGTCCATCATGTTCGTACCATTCTCTATTCACTACGAGTCACGAAACTTAAAGACCTACGTGATCTTGGGTTAGAAAAAAGAGGTACTGATCCATTTTCTCCTTCTTGCAGACTTACTAGGATCATCTGTGACGTTGCCCTTTTCCGTCTTTTTAAACCTGTAAGAAGTGAACCTCTTACTACTGAGGATAGAAAATTTCTCCACATTCCATTTAAGAACAAAGGGATAGATGCTATTAACATCAGCAATATTTTAAATCGTAAGGATGTTTCATCTCAAATTCCTCTAAAAAATTTAAACACAAATTGTTTCCTACCACTACACTAAAACCATACGTAGTAAAATTTTCAACCACAAAAAGGCATTGCAGGACCTAAACATTGAAGAATATCTAAAGTCTCCCCTGACATGTGATTGCTATGCTAATCCCTTTATATATGGTCCTTCTGGTCATGTCATCACGGGTGATTTTAAGATATTTGAAAATGATTTATTACGTAATGTGGTTTCTCATGGACCTAAATTCAGGGAACCACAACGTATAAATTGGAATCACAACTTTAAGATCATCATGGACGCTGTGGAGGACTATGCTAGAGCCTGGATAAAGAGGGAAAGGACCAAGAACCAGCTGAGCTTGAATCACTGTCGGACTGTGTAAGGACTATCCGATCTCTTGTACGAAGCCGAATAGACAAACTTCGTAAATGTGTGAACCCCCGGCCTTCTTCTGTATTTAGAGATCGTGAAGCTCTCAATGGTCTCTCTTCATTATTTACATGACAGGTATGTTGTCACGCCAGCAGACAAGGCTTCCAATAATATAGTTTTTGTATGTAAAGCACATTATTACAATTGTTTAATAAATAAACTAGGCATTATTACAATTGTCTAATGAATAACTAGGCATTGATGGTAATTCTTCCGCTAGTGCTACATACAAACGGACTACATTTAATAAAGATGAAATCATAGCCAACCATAGTTCTTTTATGTCCTCTTTCAATATTCAAATGAAAGAGGAACATGAGTTACCATATTTGTACTGGATACCTAAACTTCACAAAAATCCGTACAAAGAAAGGTATATTGCTGGATCTTCATCATGTTCAACTATAGAGCTGTCCGTCCGTTTAACTAAAATCTTGTTTGCTGCCAAAGAAGGTCAACAAGCAAACTGCGACACTATTTATAATCGTAGTGGAATCAACTATATGTGGATTTTGAAGAACTCAAAAGATTTGTAAGATCTTTGAAAACGTTCGATTTTTCAACTTTATACACTACATTGCCACACGAAAACTAAAATGTCGCCTCAAAAAACTTCTCGAAAAAAGCCTTTTCAAACTCTAGGCATTTTGTTTTTTGGGGTTATAACTCTACATTCTTTTCCAAAACATCTTTCAAAGATAGAATTTGATACACACTGGAACAAGTTTGCAGTATGCTTGATTTCCTCATTGACAACATATTTGTCACCTTCGGAGGAGAGATTTTTCAACAACAAATCGCCACTCCAATGGGCACAAACTGTGCTCCTCTCCTCGTCGATTTGTATTTATACTCTTACGGGACTGAATTTCTTCAGGGACTCGTAAAGAACAAGAAGATGAAAGAGGCAAGGTCATTTAATCTTACATTCAGATGTATATATTGATGATGTCCTTTCTGTCAATAACACTTCATTTGGTAGATGGATTCCTTCAATATATCCTCCAGATGTATATATTGATGATGTCCTTTCTGTCAATAACACTTCATTTGGTAGATGGATTCCTTCAATATATCCTCCAGATGTATATATTGATGATGTCCTTTCTGTCAATAACACTTCATTCGGTAGATGGATTCCTTCAATATATCTTCCAGCATTGGAGATTGAAGAGACCACCGAATCAAATTGCTTCACGTCTTTTTTGGATTTGCACCTCTAATTTGACCCAGGTGGTCATCTTAGCGCAAAAATTTAAAAAATAAAAGAGACGATTTTAATTTTCAAATTATTAATTTTCCTAATCTACATAGCAATATACCTACTTCCCCTGCATACGGTGTTTATATTTCACAACTTATTCGATATACAAGAGTTTGCACACATTTCACAGATTTTTTTATCAGACACCGATTTCTTCGTGACCGAATTTTGGAGCAGGGCTCATACGATCCCTAAAAATTCTTTCTTCGTTATCAGCCACTAGTAGAAAAGTTCAAAATTGAGTTAAAAGATATGGTGGTTAATTGTTTTAATTAGTGTTGGACTGGTCTGCTGTACTGAGATGATACCCGCAATATCCTTATTGTGTCTCACAACTATGTTGTGTTCTATGGTCATTACCGGATCCTAAGATCGAAATGGAAGAGGGAGGTTTGGCACCATAAAACCTGGTTTAACCAACCACTTCTTGGGAAGTGCCTGTACCGAGTCAGGACCATTGCGATCTTTAATTCTTCTGGTTTTGTGTTTCTCTCAAATAAAAATTACAACAAAATTCCATAATAGCTTCTGTATTGTGTTCTTCATAATTTTCATATCCTACATGTCCTATTATGTTCAATTTATAAAACCTAATTCTAAGAAAATTTTACATTGTCACACTATTTTACTTATTTATATATTATGGTTAAGCAAATTTTACAGTGTCACACTAATTTATGTAACTAAATATACTATGGATTTGAAGATCACAATGGAAGAGGGAGGTTTGGCGCCATAAAACCTGGTTTAACCTACCATTTCGTTTGAAATGCCTGTACCAAGTCAGGACCATTGTGATCCACCAATTCTCCGGTATGATTGATTCGTGTTTGTCATTTTCTATGGACTATGAGATTGATCATTCAAGTTCGGTAGTTTTGTTATTACCTTTATTTACGAGTTCTTGAAGAAATTCATTCTCGTAAGAGTGTAAAAGCAAATCGACAAGGAGAGGAGCACAATTAGTGCCCATTGGAATGCTAATTTGTTGTTGAAAAAATTCTCTTCCAAATGTGAACAATATGTTGTCAATAAGGAAATCAAGCATACTGCAAGCTTGGTCAAATGTGTAACAGATTTTATCTTATTAAGATGTTTTGGAAAAATATGTAGAATTGTAACCTATAACAACAAAGTTCCTTGAATTAGAAAAAGCCTTTTCGAAAAGTTTGTGTTAGTCGACACTTGAGCTTTTCGTGTGGCAATTTGGTGTACAAAGTTGAAAAATCGAAAGTTTTCGAAGAATAAACTTCGGAAAATGGCCGACATTTGAAATCATCTAATAAATCTTTTGAGTTCTTTAAAATCCACATGTGGTTGATTCCACTACGATTGTAAATAGTGTCACATTATGTTTGTTGTCCTTCTTTGAGAGCAGACAAAATCTTGGTAGGTTGAACGGACAGTTCTATCGTTGAACATGATAATGATCCAGCTATATATCATTCTTTGTACGGATTTTTGTGAAGTTAAGGTATCCAATACAAATATGGTAACTTTTCATGTTCCTTCTTCGAATGAATATTTAAAGAGGGCATGAAAGAGTTATGTTTGGCTATGATCTCATCTTTGTCAAATAAAGTCCGAGTGTATGTAGCACTAGCAGAGTTACCATCAATGCCTAGCTCTTTGATCAGACAGCTGTATTAATGTGCTTTATATACAAAAACTATATTGTTGGAAGCCTTTTCTGCTGGTTTGACAACCTACTTGTCGTGTAAGTTAGAGAGACAATCGAGAGCTTCACGATTTCTAAATACAGAACGAGGCCGAGGGTTAACACATTTCCGAAGTTTGTAAATTTAGCAGCGTACAAGAGATCGGATAGTTCTTACCGAGTCCGACAGCAATTCAAGCTCTGGTTCTTGGTGCACTTCCCGCTTTATCCAGGCTCTGGCATAGTCCTTTACAGCGTCCATGATGATCTTAAAGTTATGATGATCTTAAAACTTTAGTAAAAACTAGCAGAGATCAGGATTGACTTTATTAGGTATATATAAACACGAAGGTATCAAATTGAGTAATTTCAGAGTTCACCTTGCCAAAACAATTACAATCTAATATGACGATTCTTGTAAAAATTATGTTTTCAATGGGAAATTTACATAAATTTTTGATATTTCATTGAAAATTAAATTTTATTGGACCAGTTACACACTTTGAGCTTATTTATCTTAAAATAACATTGTCTAACTAAACCGTATAAATGGATATATATAACTATTACTGTAAAATGGAGTGCTAAATTTTGAACTCACTTCATTAAGGTTAGGAACAATCAAAGCAAGGCCCATCTAAAAGCAACCAAAATTGAAAATGTTTTGAGGCTACCAAATACAAAAAATATATACATGTATGAATGAACATTATACAGGTAGCTACTCCAAGAAAAGAATTCATTAAGCGCTTCGTTAATTTGTGGTTTTTTTTCACTTCAGATTAATGGTCATCTTTAAGTAGATGAAATGTATACATACCGGTTTATATATTTATAGACGTCTCAAGACTATCTTAAAAATGTCTGGGCTTCAACTTTGCATCTGCAAAATTTCGGTCGTTCCCTCAGCGGCAGTCGCAGCCTTACTGGAACATTTATGGCAACACCACCTGCACTATATACAGCGCGCTAGACCACTCGGCCAGCTATGCTATATAAATTATAGCTTTTGCTAACCGAGCAATTCTTATCTTGGATGTGTAACATATATGTGTATGTTGCTGTTACATGTCTTCATTTTTATTCAAATAAAATTATGCAGATGAAATTAGAAGTTATATTCTGTTTTTTAATACATTTAAATACATTTTTTAATGTGCTAAATATCTAATTAGTTGATGGATGCAAGTTGATGCATGTCAAATATAAATTTTGTGTGTTTTGTCTTTTTCTTGCCTTTTAAAAGATTTTTATCGATATTTGATTGCTTACGATATCCAAAGCGCCGTAACTCTTACTTAAAGATTTTTGGAAATAAGTATAAATCCATTATGACCTCTGAAATAAAATTTCGACCGGACCGAAAGTGAAACGAAAATCACGTCAAGTGAAAATTTTCATTTTTAACAATTCTATTTTCCGTATAAAATAGTAAAAAACATGTTCGCCTTTTCCTGAAGCAGAAACCTATACTTTATAGTTGCTATGAATAATGAGTTTTAAAAAAAGATATATGGAAGTAGCTACTCCAACAATACATTTCATTAAGAGATTTGTAATTTTCTAGATATTTCACTTCTAAAATTAATGGTGATCCTAACGTAGATGAAATGAGAAGTGGTATCCCTCGTTTTTATCTGTGAAACTTTTGTCAAAATACCAAGTTTCAAATTATTTGATGAATGCACGTTGATGCACACCAAATTTTAATTTTGTGTTTTGATATTTTTTCTACTTTTTAAAGCATTTTCTGAAATTTTATTGCTAACAACGGCCAAAGCGCCGTAACTCGATGCCATTTTATTTCGGGAAACAGTTTAAATCTATTATGCGGAAAGGGAAAAATGATTCGACTGACCAGTAATGAAAAAAGCACAGGAAGTGAAAATTTTCATTTTTTTAACAATTCTGTACTCCGCGCAATTAAAAAGTTTTTAAAATAAAAATCATATTTTCCTGTTTCTGAAGCGGATACTCATCGTTTTAAGTTGCTTTCATGAATGAATTTGACAATTATTTTTTTAGTTGGAGTAGCTAATGGAAGGGCTACAATATACATGTATATAAATAACTACTAGTAAATAAATCCAATCATATACAATTTAGCTATTGTCATGTCTGTCCTGTGTTTGGTCTTCAATTGTTACATCCTGAAAAATGCAATAGTTAAACAAGCTTTAATTTCGGAAAGGTGACATGCGTATTAATTTAGCAAAGAACGTTTGAAGGAAGTAGCCAACGTATCAACCTTTAGCTACGGGGTCGAACATAAAACACAGTTAACGTTAATGTGCAAACAAAGTGATAAATGGTGCAAAATAACATCAAATGCATGTATGATGTTAAAATAAAATGATAATAATATTAAAAGTCAAAAGACACAATTATATATAGTCCAACCGACCAGCTTCCTCAGATTTTTAATTAGTTCGTCCTCCTTTTTTGACAGCGCATTTTTTTGCAGTTTTCTTTTAAAAAGAATACTTTCTGGTTAGTGAAAACTTGAAAACAGAGGTTTTACACTTTATTCCTCATACAGTGTGAATTTTCATTATGTTTTTAAAAATTGCGAAAATGTTAGGTTCTATATCTTTAAGTTTCTTAGTAATTCAAATAGTTAGACTTAAACAAAGAAGTCCGAAATTGTTACTGGACTGACCCGATGAATAAAGAAAAGAAATGCAGATGGATTGTTTTCATTGATCATAAGTTAATTTAACTTTTTACACCTATTGATGATATAATTGGGCAACTGTTAAACAATGAAATCTGTTGTAAATAAATGGGATACACTTGAAAGCAGGAACAGTTACAAACAAACCGTTTCTAAATCTTCTGGTATTTGACTGTATATTCCTTCCTCAGTAGAAACGGCTACATCCTCCTCGATTAATGAAATATTTCTGTTTATAGATGTAAGTGGTTTATTTTCAGAGGGTAAAATACTATTCCGCTGTTCCATGTTTGCATTCCCTAATTTCTCCTTTTTGATTTTTAGATACTCTGAAAAAGATGTCCAAATAAGGTGTAAATAAATAAGCGTTTCAATTAGTTATGTAAACAGGCTGAGCATCGAATTCAATAACTTGAACTAATATTGATATATATTATTCTTTATATTAATCAATTGCATAACATGTATATCTACCAGGCAGACTCGTATCGAGTGAAGTAAATTTCACTTTAAAGAGTTGAAGTCCGTTTTAAAGTTAACTATGAACAATAAGTACCATATATTACATAGATAGCAGTGAATTATCTAGAATTCCGAGTGAACAGAAATCGTTTATCACACTCAGTGAAATAACTAGAAACGCGGGAAATTTTTATTAACTGATATTACGCCGTCTACGACGTCTGAAACCCTTGCGCCTGCATGAAAATAGTCCAACCGTGCATTTCCGTAATTTAACCATAAATAAAGTCTTAATTGAAGATTTATCTTTTTGATGACCAGTTGAAAACTTTTTGATGACGCAAGTTTATGTGAGCTTTAATTAAAAAAAGTAATGAACAAGTCAAAGTCTTTTTTATGAAATTTTCCAAATCCGTAGACCCGAGACGTAATACATTGGTCCAAGATATAACATCATTTAAGTGCCTATGGTTCCCATTGCAAGGAAATCACGTATTGAGTTCAATAATTTTTACTAATACTTATAGTATAACTAACTCAAGATTCCGAATATGGGGAATATACAACTTGTGACCGAACAACCTTTATAATTCACTTGTGCTCTTGGCGTGAATTATTTGGTTGTTCGGTCACTCGTTGAGTATTTTCTCATATTCGGAATCATTTGTTAAACTTGCGTCATTAAAAAGTTTTCAACTGGTCGAATAACATTTTTAAGCACTTCACAAATGTTTTAAGTAAAAATATGAAATAACAAATAAACTAAGTCGATTCTAATCTTACTAGTATACGTTTTGGAGGGAAATCGTGTGAAATTGCATAGAATAAAATAATAGACTTACTTTTTAGTTTGGATAGCAACAACGACGAGAAAAGGAACACGATGGATAGAATAAAACAAACCAATATGTAGACTGTTAAATGGTCTGGTGAAGAGGGATGTTCTGCAAAATAAAATGATTAATTAGCAAATGGTTCAGGCATAGAAAAGTCTTGTTTGGTACAATTTGTTATCTAATAGAGCAGGAAAGAAGCAAATAGGCAACGAAGGTGGATTCGAGTGTCAAAAGTCCGAATGGGCAACGACGAAACCGGTAAACACAAACAAGAACAGCACGAAGAAACATAAACACAAAATCAACCGAACGGAAATCGTAACAAGAGTGAACTCAGGTGCAAAACATGAAATATGACTGTGCTATGTATAGCTGGCCAGTAACTGCGCTAATTAAATGAAGGATCTAGAAGGGCATTTCCGTGATTTCTTCGAACATTTTGTTTTTGTCGGCAAAATCAGTCTGGAGTCCTGGAACCCCTTTTATTCCAAATGAACTAATGGTAAACACTCTTCCTTCCAGTTCTCAATCCCCTGTCATAACTACATGAACATTAGATTGAAAGACACATCCAAATATAATAAATTTGCTCAATATTTCATTAAGGCCCAACGAGCCACACTTGTTATACACGGTAGGGTCATTTGCAGATCAATCTTTAATGATTGAATAGCGCCAATGCATATATCAATATATCAATATACGAAATGGAAAATAGAATGAAATGACAAACAATTAAATTAATTTGAGTTTATTTATCACATACTAGATTTACGCTGGAGGTCACAAGACGTTGAATAAGTATGCACGACACAACTAAAAAGTTGCAATTTAAAAGTCCATCAGCGGAAGACGGCAAGTAATCTTCAACGTGAACGGCGGTCGTTACTCGCCATCTTTCGGCTCAAAATTTACAATGTAATACCAATCCCCAAATGATCAGCGAAAGACCCATTTTTAGACATAAAACAATTATCATAAAGAGGACAGAGACAAACAAAAGCTTTAACAAAGATTCCTTGCTTAGGAAAAATAAATATAAAATGTGGCACAGTTAAACTATTTTTTGTGGGTTTTTATTTTCAACCTTCCCTCTACTGTTAATCTTGAGCAAAGTATAAAAATAACACATGATAAAAATTAAATCGTTTAAAGTCAATTCAACAAGAGAGAACCTGAGACACAGACTACAAGTAGATTTCGAGACGTTGAGGAACTTCCTTGAGAACACTTGCAGCTATACTTTGTTGTTCAAATTAACTTGTCGCACAGGTTGTGTAGATTGACAGTTGTACATATAATCAAAATAAGCAATGCTTACTTTTTTCTGCTTTCTCCGTAGCAGCTATTTTCCAGGTAGAAACAATTAAGTTCTCTGTAGAAAAGATGTTTTTTTTTATAAAATTTATTATAGGTTTTGTCATGATATAATATACTGTATTTTCATAGTTGCCTCCTTTTTAGGACCTTTTTTGAATAATTTTGACTTTCCAATGCTTCTGATGATAGGTTACCTCGTTACCTCTTATACATAAAGATAGAGGTGTACGTACATTAGTACGCATTTTGCATTGATTAGTCGTGCTCTCAATAACAATGATTAAGGTAATGGTAATTTTA
>CAXARO010000198.1:0-35377 GCA_963971305.1 Arcuatula senhousia | reverse complement strand
GAAAAATAGTGTTTTTGGCCTGTAGAATGAAAACTATTGCAGATAGGGAAAAGCTATTGCTTGCTTAAATATTCAGCTTAATCAGCTCTACTATTATAGTCTTCATAGGGTCGAAGTTGTCAGATGACCCCTTATAGGGATTACAGCCCCTAAATAAACATGTTTTCATGTTAATTATTAAAAATTTAGCAGATAAAGAAAATTGGTTGCTTGCTTAAATGTTAAGTTCATTAAGCTCTTAACAAGAGTCCCTTTAGAGTCAAAGTGTTCAGACAGCCCTTAAAATAACATTTTGTACGTTTTTTGGCTTACAGAATTAAAACTAATGCTGAAAGAGAAAAGCTGTTGCTTGCTTAAATGTTCAGCTTATTCAGTTTTACAAAGTTCTTCATAGGGTTGACATCAAGACCAGGTGAGCGATTCATGCTCCTGGGAGCCTCTTGTTTACATACAATTTTAGCAGACCGGATATGGCGTCTGTGGGTGTCACTTGAAACATTTTTTACTGTAATAGCTTTATAGTTCTTTATGTTAAGCGTTTTTTGGTGTTGCTTTTAATTTGATTCCCTATTTTGAGATTTTAACGCGTTTTAAACATTCCGTACTTCAGGGAATGTTTTCCACTTATGACGTTGACCTTGCTTTTTGACATGATGGCACCAGATATTACATGTATTACGACGACATTCATTTCCTGAAAGAAGAATGATTTTGCTTATCAAACAGCTTTTCAAAATCCAAGTGACAGATGGGTCATTTAATTTTTTTTTTTCAAAATTAACATTCTGTCACTCTACTATTAGTACATTAAGGGCCCCAAATGCGCACTAAATTAAAGGACATTATCATGATGCTCCGATTTTACCAGTTTAAACTAAATGATACAGATATAAGTGAAATGACTATGGAAGAATTGCAAAGTCAAGAAATAAATTAAGTCATGTATCATTAACTTTAAAATAAATAAAAAATTCAAATAAATCACAGACCTGTATATTATACAGGTCCATCATTGAATTAAATGCAAAGAAGATTAAGAAAAAGTAAGAGTGAAAAGATTATAGTTTTCATATTTATCAATTTTCAGCTTCTCTTAGCATCTCTATAATGGACACTAACGACTACCCTCCAGTATTTACATCACCTTATACGATAGAAATACAAGAGGGAACAATAAGTGGTATAGTTATGACAATTACAGCAACAGATAGGGATGAAGATACTAATTTCAGCTTTAAGATATCCTCTAATCCTCTTAATGCATTTAAGCTAACGAAACAACCACAGACAGAAAAAGGAGGTGAGCTCCATAAATTTACTTTCACTTTTCATTTGAATTGTAAGATAGGCTTAGCTTTACTGCTGAACCAGTTTAGTAAACTCATGTAAATATTGTATGTTCTTTCTTTAAATGTGCCCATGTCTTTCCTTCGTTTTTTGATTATTTTGTGTCTATGCTACCTTTGCAATTCCATTGACTTATCAAATATGTAAATGTTATAAATTTAATAGGTGTCATTCAAGTTGACAGGCTGGCAGTTGAAATAGACAGAGAAACAAGCGATAGTCTTCAGATGACGTTATGTGTGAACGAAAGAAAGTTTACAACCTGTGGAAACTTTACCTTTATTATAACTGATGTCAATGATAACAGTCCAACCTTCACTCCAAATAAAATAAAAGTGAATCTTTCAGAAAACTTTGATTTAGATGAGTACAATAAAAAGTTTGTTTTAAACATATCTGCTACGGATAACGATATAGGACTGAATGGAAATATTTCGTATAAAATAGCATCAGGAAACTACCTTAACCATTTGGACCTAAATGATGGGGTAAGTTTATTTCCTTCAAGACCTGATGTTTATCTATAACATGTACAGCACTGATCAATAAACCAAAAATAATAAAATGTATTATACATGTACGCAATTATAGTAGATTTCTGATCAATGAACCACAAAATAAAAAAAAAATATACATGTACACAATTAAAGTAGATATCTGAATTCAACTTTTGGTCTTAAGTACAGCATCTTCTTCCAGGTTTCGTGAAATATTTTACATAAGCTATCCCAATAGTATTTAACGATTCGGTTGTAAGTAACTCTTTTGCAGGAGAGTACCTTTTTGCGATTTTGGTAAATATTTTTCTTCATTCATTTATAATTTTTATCATTATACTAAATATGCTAGAGATATCTTAATCAACAAAATTTGTAATTGAAGTAATATGTATTTCAATCTTTGGATATATTTTAGGGTAACATTAACGTAAACGGAAACATCGACAGAGAACGTACGAATAGATACACATTAATTATTGAAGGAACGGACAACCCTCTTTGTCCGGAGAAACCATTAACTGGAACTGCAACCATTGTCATTGATGTAACTGATGTTAACGATAATGCCCCAAAATTCATGTCGACATTTTCCTCTTCGATCCTAGAAACTGCAGTCATCGGGACTCCTGTTATTACTTTAACAGCAACAGACAAAGATGGTGATAGATATAATAAATTCCACTACGAGTTTACAGAAAACCAAACACTTTTTGCACTTAACCAAGAAACAGGGATCATATCAATTAAAAGAAGTTTGAGACACCATTATGGTACCCATAATGTACCAGTTATTGTTATTGATAATAACAACGATAGTTATACTGATAAGACCGCCGTCACCATAAAGGTAGAGGATATAAATGACAATGCACCTGTGTTCTCTGCATCAGATCAACATATATTCAAAATATATGAGGTAACTAAGACAGTATGTATGCTGTGTGCAACTTACAAATTTGTACATGCTGCAACATGTACAAATAAAATTAACATGTTGCAACATTTACACCTCTTATTATACATGTTGCAATATGAACAAACTTTTTCGCGAAGTTTGTTCTAACTTGTACAATTGGTCTTTAAAGACAATATTTTTCCTTGCTTTGAAAAAAGAGTGTCAAATACCTAAAATTTTGTTTTGAATTAATTGTGTTGGTTTATTGATTTAAGAAACTTTTATAAACCCTTTGGATTAATGATATTATCTTATCTTATCTTATCTTAATGATATTAGACATGATAGAAATCAAGAAGATATCACAAGGTCCACTCAGTTAAAACTAAGAAGAGTTGTTAGGCAGGCTATGAAAAAACAAGTTTACAAAATGGCTAATTCTCAGCAGAAATTCTTTCAAGACATTGTGCATCTTTATGAGAACAATTGTTCAGCAAACGCTACTTTTACTGCAGGATATACATCAGCTCCTAAGCAAATATTGAAAAAAGTCAAAGCATGCAGCAGCCACATGGACTTGCTCCCCTCTTTCGATATTTTGTCACTGTTAATATGCTGAACATAAATAGACATAGCACAATGACTCTAGAAAAATAATAGAGGCTGCAAGTCCCCGTGCAACAGCTCACAACTTCCTGCACAAATAGGACTGTTTTTAAGATTTACAACGCCAATAAAGTTGAATTTCTTTAGAAGCTCAAAAAGGGAAGAAGGCAACCAGTGCTGCTGGACTGTACTTCATTTTGGGCCATGAACCTCATTCATTTAAACCAGAATTGTTTTTCCATTTGAGCGATTTTTTTCAAGGATAATTTACTTCAGATGTAAATGGAAGACAATTAGTGAGCACGCTCATATACCCCACGCGCCCAAATTTTGGATAGAGGTTACATTTATCTACTTTGAGTTAGAAATAAGAAAAACTAGAATCAATTTATCCTTCAATGTCATTTGTGCAAGAAAAATAATCATTTAAAAGCTGGTATATGTTACAAAATATACAGCAAATGGTGTACGTGTTGCAACTTGTACAATTGCACCATACATGTACACAACATATACATGTTATACAATTTTGTTATGAGTTATAATTAAATAAATAATTTTGGACCTATACATTCACGTTAGATAGTTAGAGAAAAAGGTTTCAAAACTACAAGTGGGTGAGTTATGGATTTTTATCACACTCGTTAGATATTTGTCAAAGGAAACTCGCAAATACTCGTTTCATAATTTGACAAATATCTAACTCGATGTGATAAAAATCCGTATCTCATCACTTATAGTTGTGAAACCTGTATGTCTCAGCCTCAGCATTTCTTTATATAACAGTGAAATCTGGTATATGGAGGATTATTTCCCATTATATATAAAGCACTTCACAAATCTAATACAAGTGAAAGAAATGTTGATATACTGTTAGGTGCACACATAACATGTACGAAAGTTAACATAGTTAACTCTGTGACTACTTTTCACGTCTGATCATGTATGCTATAACAGACATTCAAGTTAACTTGCGTTCACTCATGACTGGTCAAAGCAGACTTGTGACAGCTTTTTTATGACTGGTCATAACCAGTCACAAATAAATGACTGTTTTAACCACACCAGTCATTACAACCAGTATGCTCTTACCAGACATATTTATTAATGCAAGGGTTTAATTTAAAATAAAAAAATGTCTTTAACATAAAAAAAAAATTAGTTTAAAATACAGTTTAGACAAAAGAACGTAAAATTTGTCACTTTACATTCAGTTTTAAATGCAGACATTTCACGAAGTTAACTTGCCCAGACCTGTCATAAGTCCGTGACTGTTTTTTAAAGCAGAGGTGGAATTATGACTGCTTTTCATGTTAACTTGGAACAAGTCACGCGTCTGCTCAAAGCAGTCGCATGACCAGTCGCAAGTGAATAAAGGTAATAACAAAACTACCGAACTTGAATGATCAATCTCATAGTCCAGAGAAAACGACAAAAACGAATCAGTCTTACCGGAGAATTGGTGAATCGCAATGGTCCTGACTCGGCACAGGCACCTCAAACGAAATGATGGGTTAAACCAGGTTCCATGGCGCCAAACTTCCCTCCTCCATTGCGATCCGAGGATCCGGTAATGACCATAGAACACAACATAGTTGTGAGACACAATAGGGATATTGAGGTGATCATCTCAGTACAGCAGACCAGTCAAACACTAATTAAAACAATCAACTATCATATCTTTTAACTCAATTTTGAACTTTTCTACTAATGGCTGATAACGAAGAAAGAATTTTTTTAGTGATCGTATGAGACGTATTTTCTTATAGCCCTGCTCCAAAAGTCGATCACGAAGAAATCGGTGTCTGATAAAAAAATCTGTGAAATGTGTGCAAGCTCTGGCATATCGAATAAGTTGTGAAATATAAACACCGTATGCAGGAGAAGTAGGTATATTGCTCTGTAGATTCGGAAAATTCATAATTTGAAAATTAAAATCGTCTCGTTTATCGTAAATTTTTGTACTGAGATGACCACCTGGGTCAAATTCGAGGTGCAAATCCAAGAAATAAGCAGAGGCACCAAAGGGGCATTCTAGTGTCAAAAGTCCGAAAAGGCAACGACAAAACCGGTAAACATGAACAAGAACAGCACAAGGAAACACAAAACATAAAAACAACCGAACAGAAATCAACAACGCGAACTCAAGTCGTAACAAGAGTGAACTCGGGTGCTCCGGAAGAGTAAGCGGTTCCTGCCTGCTATAGCACACCCGCCGCGCTGCCAATTTCCAATTCAGTGTGTCAAATCCGGTAAAGGAAGACAAAACAAAACCCTATGACAAACCGACATCTGCACTCATCTGAGAGATAGAAATCCCATATTTATCTATGAGTACATGGTGTCTACCGTAAAATTTCTTGAGTGAAGACAGCAACCGAGGAGCAACATAACCCTGTTTTAGCAATTTCTGTGTCAAACGTGACGCTCTGCCAAGGAAATCGATGTAACTCCCACAAGCTCTGGAGTAACGAATCAATTGTGATACGTAAACTCCATAAGCTGGAGCGGACGGAATGTTGCTACACACGAAGGGAAAGTTGACGATTGGGAAGTTGAAGTCATCACGTTTGTCATAGAGCTTTGTTGATAGTTTTCCTTGCGAGTCTATTTCGAGATGTAGATCTAAATATGAAGCAGACTTCCTAGAATCCGTTGTGAAAGACGTGAAACAATTACTTGGAGTTAACCTGATGTCTGCATCTAAGGTGAACTTACCGTACAGGTTATGCGTCCACCCATCTGTACTATCATTTTCTGATCAGCCAGCTTTTGAGAAAATACACATTAAATTTTGTAAAAGTGTTCTGGGTGTGCGCAAAACAGTTTTTTGCTCATGAACCTCTATTTTCTTTTTATTATCAATATTATGTTCAATTAAATATACAGTCTTAAAATTTGTCATGAAATGTCATTTAATATTTCACATCGGTAGAATGCCAGGGCCATCGGTAGAAAGTCAGGACACATCTTTAGAAAGCCAGGACCATATTCTTTCGAAAAATGATCAAAAAAAATAAAATACGCCATTTGTAATGAAAAGGGTTATGTCTTTAAAAATGTACGATTATTTAGAACATGGAGCATAATTTTCAGCCCAGTAAATGGTAATTTAAAACAGATATTCGTGATTATCTGAAAAAAGGGAAATGGTATCTTGATGGAAAAAATAAACAATACCTTACTGTAATTTTATGTACATACTTAAAAAAATAATGTAATGTAAACTATAACTTGTTTATAAGTGCCATAATAGCTGAGTATCATTGTTTGGGAAAAAATCGTCTGCCAGGTTTGTTTTTTTATCATCACATCGGCAGAAATCTAGGACATCGGTAGAAAACGAGCAGAAACATCGGTAGAAAACATGTTGTCGCAGGACAAGTATAACGACCGTGATCATAGCTATAGATTTACTGTAGTTTTCTTAATCTTTTGGAAAAGAAATATTATCTAAGTATGATATGTTCATTTATTAGTTTTACTAATGTCATCAATGGTTAATTCTATTTGATATACATTTATGATAATTATTAGTTTAAAAGATGTGACTATTGGCAAAAAAAATCTCGAAAATATGAAAAGCCGTCGTTTATTATACACTGTACTGAATGCATTTTTGTTTAAAGTTTGGTCTGGCAAGCTGTTTGACGCTATGCATTTGTTACTTTATTTTTGTTACTTTTTGTTTACTCTTAACACTAGTAAGGGCATCACTTGATAAGATTTTTAGTGGGAATAGTTTAAAGTCCATAGCTTGATATTCTATTTTTTGTTGTTTTATCTTACATGTCAGTTAATTTTAAGACATTGCATTCTTTGTTCAATCACTTCAAAATTGATACATTTATATTTATTTTCAAGTGTGCCCGCAACAGAACACTGATAACAATAATGAATGCCACGGACAAAGATGCTCCAGGTCCTAATAGTGACCTAGAATTTTCCATCGACAACGCAAACTATGCTACAAATATGAACATTTTCGATATAAACAGCAGCAGTGGTGAAATCAAGACCTTATCCTTGCTTGACGCTAATGTACAGGATACCTATAAGGTAAACAAATAAAGTTTCAATCTTTAACAGATCAAAGCTATACATTATATCCATTTAAATTTCAAGTGCAAAAACTGTAAGGTTCTTCCTACCCCAGACGTACAGGTAGGTTGGTCGTAGTCATGACTTGATTCTAATTCGGCATTGTTTGGTATAACTGTTCTTTGCTCTCCGTATTCATATAATGTTTTGCATTTTTAACAACTTTTGGTAAAGTGCCTCTGGTGAGTCTTGAATAGACGAAACGGGGGTCAGGCGTATCAACATTTTTTTGACTCGTCTGAGGCGCTCTGCCAAAAATATTGAAAAAGCCAAACAATATATGATGATGAAGAGCATAGAACCAAAATATACCGAACTTGGTATCCAAATTATATCTAAGATGTTCAATCTATGTCTAGGGTAGGAAGAACCTTAGGGTTTACTCAATTTTGAAATTTAAACGGATAATTTAAAGCTTTGATGTGTTCTCGAACACAAAATGTTAGTGCCAGAGCGGGCTAGCCTCGGGAAATTAAAACTCCACTAGCAGCGCTAACCTTCACGGGTGTTCATAATTAAAATGACAACAAAGTTCCAGACAATAAATTTTGCTACGCCTGACGCGCGTTTCGTCTTTTCAAGACTCGTCAAAGGCGCTCTGCCAAAAATATTGAAAAAGCCAAACAATATATGATGATGAATAGCATAGAAATACATGTACAAATGACAACAAAGTTCCAGACACTAAATTTTGCTACGCCTGACGCGCGTTTCGTCTATTCAAGACTCATCAGAGGCGCTCTACCAAATATATTGAAAATGCCAAACATTATATGAATATGAAGAGCATAGAAAAGTAAAACCAAAATTACCAAACTGGGGAACCAAATTATAACTAAGATAATCAACCTATGTCTGAGGTAGGAAGAACCTTAGGATTTAGACAATTTTGAAATTTAGACGGATAATTTAAAGCTTTGATGTTTTTCTCCAACTCAAAAGTGTTGGTGCCGGAGCGGGCTAACCTCGGGGAATTAAAACTCCACCAGCAGTGCTAACCTTCACGTGTGTTCGAAATACAAATGACAAGAAAGTTACAATAAAACCAAAATATACCGAACTGGGTAACCAAATAATAACTAAGATGATCAATTTATGTCTGAGTCAGGAAGAACCTTAAGGTTGAGTCAATTTTGAAATTTAAACGGATAATTTAAAGGTATGATGTGTTCTTCAACAAGTGTATGCAATCTCAAATTAAGCTTTGAAACAGAAAGGTTTAATTGCACCTAAGAAGAGGTATTTGACATGGGCTACCTTTCGATGTTTTCAAACCAAATGTTGAGAACTGGGCGAAACTAGAACACTGAGTTTATTATCCATGGAAATTACCTTAATGTAAACAAGTGAACTCGACGCAACCCAGAATACAAACGACAATTAAAAAAAATCCTCAATGACAAACAGCCAGCCAAATTCAATGTGGCCAGTGGTCGATGCTCGCTGTTATTCAATTAGTCCAAGATTAAAGATTTATTGCGTATGATTCCAAAATCCAAAAACCATAAGGCAATAACCGCGGCTGGTGGACAAGAGGTCCACGAGGGTAATCACAAATTTGGTCGTCAGACTTGTCTGACACGATGTACCATAAATTTTTTAATATTTTGTCGCTGAAATTTGCGATTTTTTAAATTCAAAATTGTTTAAAACACCGTTTTTTTCCCTTGTAATGCACATGGTCGATATCCTCGGTGCTGGATTTGGTTTCCACGTTCGAACGATTTGATTTTAGTACTTTTCGTTTTCAACAGTTTTGGAATTTGACCTTCTATTCTTTTATTTAAATGCTACTAATGAGAGGTTACTCCTTGATCTATTGATATATAGCATATCCAAATTTACCGTGTGTACATCCCATTTCATATTTCATTTAAGTGATCCATAGTTTAATCCTAATGTTGTATATTTTGTATAAAGATATATTCAAAAAGAAATAATATTCTGTATGATATACTCATAAATTGACAAGTGTTAATTAGACACAGTACTCGTATGCTTAAAAAACATATCTTGAATCCAAAAATATAATTGATAAATTGTGTCACATTGATCTTACAGCAATTTCAATGAACTGTCTTTAGTTATACAGATTCAATTCGTTAACGGAACTCAATTTGGACGGATAGAAGTTGAAATATATCTTTGTTCTTTAGCTCACGATCATGGCGAAGGATCATGGTGATCCTAGACTTTCAGGCACCACCACAATTCAAATTAATGTCATAGATGTTAATGATCACCCTCCTGAATTCTCACAAATTCAGACCACAGCATCAGTTGATGAAAATACAGCACACATACTTGTCACGACTGTAACTGCAACGGATAAAGACAAAAATTCCGAAATTCGATATAGTATCATAGATATAGGTAAGGCTATTGGTTCAGTTAAAGTAAACAACTTGTTTGTGCATATCTACTAGGTATTTTTCGCTTTAATGGTTTATATATATTTGGTTAAAAATTGTTGTTGAACAATTAAAACATCCATTTGTTATGTTATATTCAATGAGCTCAAAACAATTGTTGAAGTCTACCGAAGTAAAATTTTCTTTTCTGATATACAATGGTGACATGAATTATTTTGATTCTTAATGCAAGACGTATTTATACTGTAAAAAGGTTCAAACAACGATTTAGATCATACATAGTTTTTAAGCTGTTCGATAACTGATTTAGCTTACGTCAGTCAGGGGACCAACTTGTAGAAGTCAGAATAGATCTTACTTGTACCAGTAAGATTCTATTTATGGTTTCTTACTCTGTAGAGTCAGATCCAATTCTGACTTCTATGGGTCAGAATGAATCTGACCTGTTAGAGTAAGAATTGTTTCTATTAGATTTGCTTCAATATTCAATGTTTTTGAAATAACATTTCTCAAAACCAATAAATCTTATTCAAATTATTTCACAAGGTCAACAATGACATCCTGCATTTAGGATGAAAGAATCATGAGCAAATAGGAAACAGATTGACTGTAAAGTTTCAATTATCATCAAAGAATTTCATAGCTAATTATCTAAGACTGTCATTTATATCCACGGTTTTGAACACCAATGTGGTTTATACTAGATAAATAATTGTTATTTAATGATTTAAGCATAATTAAAGACCATGGTGTTCACGACCGCCAAAGTAGAGAAATTTACTGCCAAAGGAGGGCAGTAAAATTTTGATTCTGACTTGTACAAGTAAGAATGATATAAAAACAAAAAATCTTAATTACAAACCCATGACTATTTTGTAAGATTTATAGATAGATCTCAGTATATAGAAAAGGAATTTAACCATACAGAATATCTCTAGATAAGAGACTTTGATAAAAAGACATTCTAGTATATTCTACTCGTAGAGGTCAGATTGAAATTTCTAAAAATAAGGAGAAGATAACTCTAGTTTGTTTAATCTGACTTGTACAAGTAAGATTGAATCTGATCATTCTGACTTGTACAAGTTGGTCCCCTGACTGTACGTCATTCATGCTAATGTCAAATTTAAAGCTGTTAGGAAATACAGTTGCATTTAGCATTGTGATACCTTTACTGTTAGACTGTTGAGTTGTATTTTTGATTACAGTTGTGAAAACTAACAGTAGGATATATTGTATAGTGAAATAAAATAGATACCATATATGTAGAAACCTTTTACGCGATAAGTATTTTGCTTTGTTAAAATAATTTATGAATCCAGACCAGAACTACAGCAGTTACTTTGAGATCAGAGATAAATCTGGGGAACTTTGGATTTTAAAAGAGATAGACAGGGAACAAAAATCGTCTGTAACCATAAAAGTCCAAGCTACTGATATCACAGGGCATAATATTAGTTCAGATTGCGACGACAGTAATCACCAAACGTTTAGAAACAGTACTGAAATGACCATTATTGTACAAATTAAAGACCAAAATGACAATCCACCAATTTTTAGGGAATCGTTAATTACTACTGGAATTCGAATAAATGTAAAACTTAATACTGTAGTCGCAGATTTAAAGGTAAGACACTTTTCAATAGAAATAAATTGTCAAGTTTTTTTTTATTTTTACCTGTCTTTGTCTATATAAAATTGATAACAACTAATTAAAGGTGTTCTTACTCAAAGAAAAGAAAGATCACACTCTGTCATTTTGTGTATGACAACTAAGGGGTTTAAAACAGTATTATTTTACATTCTTCAAATGGAAACATATTTAAGATACTCTGTCCAAAGGAAAAAAAAGGAAAAAATCCTATGCATTATACAAGTTAGATACGTGTATCAAACGGGACAAAAGGCTTTTTTCGTCTGAAAATATAGCTCGTTTTTGTTGTTGCTAAAAGAATATAAAACAATGACATAACATCAAAATATTCGGTTAATTGTTGTTGCCGTTGAAACGTATATTAAACACATTAATAGCAAAACATTATTTATTAATTTTATATATTATAAATTTATGACAAAGTCTTAAAATAACAAAACTGTCGGATGATAAGGTGTTGACACTGGGATAAATTTTCCACAGAGGGAATTTCAAGCACATGGGAGGACGTTTGTCATGGCAACAAATAAAATTAAGCAACAACGGTGACGAATATTGCGACATTGATAAACTGAACATTAAATGGTCATGAAGAAGAGGTAACGAAAACGAAGGAGGGGTAGACATACATACTGATTTAGCTATATAACTATCTAAATTAATTTATATATTATCAATATAAAGATTTCAAAAATCGTGAGCAAAGCAAAGTAAGATTGAGGAATTTTGCAAGCAAGATTGTTTGAATATCAAATCAATGATGTTCGCCCTTCTCTGATGCACGATATGCTTAAGCTTGTGCGAGTTTTGAGTTTTGAGTTTCCTGCCACCTATTCCGACTTTCACATGTACAGTTCAAGGTATCGTGAAGAAACCCGAAGACACAACTAAAAAAGGGTCTTTTGATGAATTGATATGAATATTTTATAGTAGCCGTGTTTCCCTTTTAAACTACTCAAATAAAATGTGGTATGTTTTTATTTCAGGATTGGCTAAAACCAGATCCAGACAACGTAAACAACATGTTTTTTACTTTTAAATACTATGGCGACTTTCAATACACTTCTTTCACAAGCATTGACATGAAAAAAGAAATTGAAAGAGCAAAGAAGGGAGGCATTACAGAGTGTCCAGATAGCCAAAAAGAATTTCCTATTTGTCTGACTCCAAATGGAATGCTACTGACAAAGATGATTTTTGAGGAAAAGATGAAGGGGTTTATGATTATGCCAATCGTAGTCGAAGATGCCGCTGGAAATTCAACAGCTCAACTAAGGGTATAAGAGGGTTTTTTTGCCCATTTTAGGAAGTAGATTAATTTGGCGACACGTTTTATAGCGACACCGTTTAGCGCTTTTTTTCCCACAATTAATAACGAAGATAGTAAAATGAAAATCGACTTTTTTTAATCATTTCAAATGACACATTTTGTTTTTAAGGTTGTTGATTAAAATAAAAGATAATAACATGTTTTAATAATGCTTTATTTATGCTTGTGATTGTGTTTTCCTTTCCTCTTTAAATGGCGTTTAGATTCTAAACATAATTCTAAACACATTTTTGTCCCATTTTTATGCCTACAAAATTTGAACGTGTTTGAACACAATCCTAAACATATTAAGGGCTTAATGTGCATAAAAGGGTTTAAAATCTAAACACTATTTTACAGTATTTGTTTTATGATTCTATGTTGTTTAATTATTCCATTAAATGTTCGTACATTTTTCCCACTTTTAATTCAAAATGTTTTCGTTTTAAGTTGGACATCGTATCTGATGACCAAACACTCGCAATGCTTATTTATCAGGAAAAGTCATTTGTTCAATTTCACCACACAGATATTTTAAGGTAAGTACTAATGACAAGATATACTGGCGTTTATTCTAGATAGACGAGAATATCAGTATATACCGATACATTTTATACGGACTGTTAGTGTAATAAATGGATAATCTGGTGAAGAATTTACTTGTTCATGTTAACATGTCGCTTAAATTTGAGCACATGCCAAAAATTTGATAAATTCTTATCTCCTCTCTCAAACGAAATTAATCTCATATAGAATATGAACGATTAGTCAGATTGAACTTCATCACCATTTTGTTTAAAAGGTAACTCGTGTCTGGAGATAGATTTGTATAATATACGTTTTTTTTCTATCGTCCAAATTCATCCATTAAAGAATTTATCTAGATGCAAATGACAAAAGTCTATGTTCTCGGCGTGTAAGGCATATATACTAGTATATTTAAAATTACACTGTATGAAAAAAATATTTCAACTTCGAAATAATGACTGTTACTTACAGGAGTTTGAATGTCATCACTGGCTTTAAATTTGTCGGAGATGGAATCGAATCATATTTTGAAAATAGTATCACAGATTGTTTCAGGTATTTTTTTATAACTCTATTGTTGATCATTTACACAAAACAAATATTTGTTTACCATTAAAAAACGCATAAAAATACGTTAGCTGCAATTTGTAACCGAATATAAATAGAATAAAAACCGAAAATAAAAAGAATTACGGAAAAAGTCATATTTTGTAAAGTTTATCCAATAAAAAAGTCTACCAAGTGTGATTTTAAACAGTTTTAAATTGAAAAAAATGCGAAAAATCAAAAACATTTGATGATCTCTGAAATCTTAATGTTAAAAGACTAATTCATTTTTTGAAGTAGAACAAAATGCTTATCGATATACATCACCTACCTGATTTTCTATAAGTATAATACATCACTCTTAATAAATTATAAGTGTTACATGTGTGTATGGATATGATTTATGAACACGTGAATTTATTTTTAGAACTTACTTGTACTTTCATGTTATTGATAAAGACTTAAAAGTCATGGATGCAGTAAAAGCAAAAAAGTAAGTCATATCAATTTGCACTTTCTACTTTTTTTGGGGGGGGGGGGGTATATAAGCACATTATAACAACGAACCTATACATATAGGTTTTGTTTACTATATTTGTGTACTGTGGTGTTCTGTTTCGTCCTATAGTGAATTTTAACCTTTATTGCATATAACACATGTAGTAGACTTAACATGAAACAGTTACAGTGACTGTAGTTTTAAAAACATTACTGGAGTTTTAGTGGGTTTTTTCTTAGTTTTGTTTTATATGTTACATGTATGAGGAATCTGAATGCAGCCAATGAAATGCTCACGTCTTTCCTAAATATAGGTTTAAGTTATAAACAGAGATAAAGTCATGTTTAATATATTCAAAATAATTCAATTGTAAAATTGATATTAAAATCGATGAAAGACATAATTTTCAATTAGAATTTGTACATGTAGGCAGAATATAAGTACAAATTATGTTAAAAACTATTTATTCATTTTAGTATTTTTGACCAGAACTGGAATAAATTATCAGTTTCAGCTTCAAAATGTTCAATCAATTCGATCAAGGTAATATTTAATATACGTTTAAGATTTTCCTTTGAAACAAGATTTAGCCGTTTAAGTTGTTGATTTTTCGAATTTTGCATTTTGAAAACCATTGATAAGAAAGGTTTTTTTTTTTAAATATACCAATGCAAAAATAATGATTTCGATGTAACGTGGAAAAATCATGATCAACATGTATAGACAAACAACTTTTTGGGAGACCAATGGATGTTTAAAGAGAAAAAAAAGATAAGAAATTGTTCAAAGCATTCAAATATATCGTTCATTATATCTGTATTTCACTCTCATGTCCGAAACAGTTATTCATGAATTAATAGAGTACAAATTCTGTTAATGAATTCACAAATACAAAACCCGTAAAAATTTGTTCTCAATATTCATGAACCCTCAGCAGCGCTCATCACAATTATTGACTGGTTTCTGACCATGTCTCTCTCTACAACATAATTTTTTTCTGTAACCAAACTTAAAATTTGAATTTTTATTTAGGTTTTGCAATAGCAAAATAATTTTAATAAACATGAGTCAAATTTGTAAACGAATTTCGCGATAAAATTACTTTTAAATAAAATGCTTTTCAATTCAATTTCATCAGGACGATTTTAATATCAGTAGAGAAGGTAACATTTTCTTACTTAAAACTCAAGACCAAGAAGGATTTACATCATTTTCATTGGCTCTTCTTGTTACTGATGTGAACAGAGAACATAAACAGACAGATATAGGTAAGACTGGCATAAATATGTACGTTGATCAATTATAAAATTTTGATATCATTACGTGAGAATGGAAATATAGGCGCACGTAAAAGTAAAGAGAAAAAATATCAAAGTTTGTATAACAGAGTTATGAACATCTATTCTAGCTATATATAGACAGATTGCCTATCAAAATGTTGTCATCACGATCATTATTTGACCGACTTCTTGCAACACAATTGCATGTACTTATTTCTAAATACAAATGACAACAAAGTTCCAGACAATAAATTTTGCTACGCCTGACGCGCGTTTCGTCTATTCAAGACTCATCAGAGGCGCTCTACCAAAAATATTGAAAATGCCAAACACAATATGAATATGAAGAGCATAGAACAATAAAACCAAAAATACCAAACTGCAGAACCAAATTATTACTAAGATAATCAACCTATGTCTGGTGTAGGAAGAACCTTAGGGTTTAGACAATTTTGAAATTTAGACGGATAATTTAAAGCTTTGATGCATTCTCCAACTCAAAAGTGTTGGTGCCGGAGCGGGCTAACCTCGGGGAATTAAAACTCCACCAGCAGTGCTAAAAAGTATATTGTTTTTCTAAGGATAAATTATAAGAAGTATGCATACTTGAACTAGAAATAATGATAAAAGTTGGCGAATGTCCATCTAACACATACTTGTTAACATGGTTAAACACACGTGTATTTTACAAATGATGAATTGCGTCTCATATATTTTAACATTTTTTAGGTTACATTTGAGATCAGTGATTTTGTTAACATTTTATTTATGATACATATTAATTGTGACCATAATCAAAGATAAATTATATGTGGAATTTTGCAATTTTCAAAATTGTCACATGTATTAGTCTAGGACGGCGACTCGATTGCTTATGGTAGGACATGATACGAGACGAGTTGTTATGTTCTGATATTTTCAATTTATAGTTATGCATAATGTTTGGTATGGAAAGTAATAAAATGCAAAAAATATATATGTTTCGTTATTTCAAAAACAAATGCTTAGAGAATTTTAACTCTTGAATAAATGTACAATTTATTTTTGTGTGTGTATTTTTATTTGTAGATACTCTGAGTATTTCTATACTACACACACACGACGACAAGTCAAGGATTTCATCCCATTTTACCACAGTAGTACAGGGTGGAACATACAGTGGTATTGTCTTTCTAGTTTCATATTGTACTACATACATACGAAAAAATTTAAATTGAACGATTAACCTCTTTTCAGAAGCACTAAAGTAACAAATATCAAAGCTAAGATACATGCAACCAAGTGTAGTACGTGTAAATGTGAATACATGAGATCAAACGTTTTCACTTTGATCGCTTGAAAAAAAAAACATTTAAAACCAATGGTCAATATAGCAAACCATTTGAACTAAACATTCATTTAATTCATTATGATAATAACAAAAAATACCGAACAGGGATGATTATTTCAAAATGACCAAGAAGTAACATTCATACAATGCAAAGATATATCGGATAAAAATTACTATAACGAAAAAGGTCCCGAATTGGTGCATGCCTTACAGAGGAAATTTTGCGGTGAACCATATTTTATGAATCGAAACCTCCACCGTCAGTGTAAAAGTGAAAGGGTTAATTTTGCATATTAATGAACTGACTTTTTTTATATAAATTGTACTACGCATATAACTAGTCTTTTAGTTTCAATATAATACTTAATTAAGTGTGTAATTCTATCGATGCATAAAAAAAAATAAAGTTGTTTTCATCATTCATATGTGATTGCTATTTCAATCAATATAAATTTCGTCATTCAGGTGTTTCTCATTAACAGAATATCATTGTATTGAATTTCAAAGCAATTAGATATGGTTGGTAAAAATCGTTCAAAAGTTCTGAAAAAAACATATCTCATGTATATTGTATATTTTATATTACTGTTTTTATATGCTAGAATTGCTTATACTTTAACCAAAGGTGGTTTGTTTAAATGCTTTGTTAATGCTTGTTTGTGCTTGTATAAGCTTGGTCTGTTTTATATTTTTATTGTGTCATAGCTATTTCTTAAACAATTTTGTGTTCAATATCTGCTAGCATGCAATCTTTTAAGATTTATAACATCAACAAAAGTAATAAGTAGTTAATTAAAATCTTTTTTTTTCATGTTTATATAAAAAGATATGTGTTATGTACTTCGTTTAAAGACATAGAACCTATCAATTTCGCAATTTTTTACATTGAATAAAAAGTACATATATTAAAAATAAACTATCTAAAACTTTCCTTTACCAACATAAAGACTCAATGTTTTGCAGTTTTCTATAAAATAATCTTATTTTAATCATAGGCGGATCCAGGGGGGGCCCTGGGGGGCCCGGGCCCCCCCTTTTGGTGGAAAAATTTGGTTGAATATATAGGAAATCATTGAAGCGTGACCGAAGCGGGCCCCCTCTTAGGCCAGTCAGTGGGCCCCCTCTTTTCAGAATCTCTGGATCCGCCTCTGTTAATTATTCGCTTTGATTAAGTATTGTCCATCATAAATATTTACATTTGGTAAAATGGGTACTGTTAAAATCAGAAACGAAATGTAACTAAACGAGGCGAAGAGAAAACGAAATCGGTAAATTAAGAAAAACGACTGGTGTCGGCTAAAATCGATTCAATTTTCCTTTTACCAGTTTCGCTTGATTTCGTTTCCTTTCTTAATACAGATTTCAGTTGTTAATTTTACTGTTTACGTTTCCTTCTTTACCGATATCGTTTTTGTGCAGCTCCGTTTCGTTTGGTTACTTTTTGTTTCTCAGTTTACCAGTACCCGCAAGTGTTTACATTCTATAATTAGGTTGTCCTCTTTTTTGACACTGCGTTTTTTTCATCAGTTTTCCGTCGAAAAGAATACTTTCTGGCAGGTTTTTAAAAATTTAACAGTTTTTTCAAAGGTTTTACAATGTATTCTTCAAATAGTGTGAATTTTACTATTTTTTAAAAATTGCCAAAATGGTAGGTTCTATGTCTTTAATACATTGATATTAAAGTTTTAAATGACACCCCACTTACATGACTCAACATTATGATAATGATAGATTTCGGATATGGTTTAGTGTGTTGTTTTTTTTAGCATTCAAGTTATATTCACCGATCCTTGTATTCATCATGTAGTATATTATTCTGTTTGGTAATATCAAAGCTTTATGTTTCTATGTAACATATTGGTGAGCCACAAAGATACGCAGCACTGTTTATATCGATGTTTGGATGCCTGTAATGTAATTAAACAATTATGCATGTCCATAGATGTCATTCATTTCACTTCCAGGTATAACCTTAATTCTTATAATTAGGCACACAGTTAATAGTATATAACCAATGAAAATCCTCGCATTACTTTCGGTTTTAAATAAATGCAGACAAGGAATTTTCTAAAAAGCTATCTAAAACTATTAATTGAGACATACATTTGCATCAGCACTATTTGATTCTACCATATGGTGAAAACAGCAAGCATACTTACATGTAAGCATATTTGAATATGATTTAATTTCCCATACCTAAATTCAAGAATTAACAAATAATTTTATATTCACTTAGGACACAAATAAAAAGAGAAAAAGAAAAAGTAGAAAACTACTGATCACCTGCTACTCCGCGCCCTAAAAATCAATCAGATAACATTTTAGAATTGAAAGTTCTGATCTTTACTATGTCTTAAAGATTGTGTTGCAGTGTTATGAAAATCCGTTATAAGACTAAAGAGGCGCTGTGGAAAGGCGGATACCCCTTAATGGTCATCTAATGGCTAAATGTATGATTTGATATGGAGAACTTTAGAGTCAATAAAACGAGTTGAAAATAGTTATGCATTTCTACATTATACATCAAAGATAATGTTAAAATTCCATGAAAATTTTGGAGGAGTTGCGGAAAGAGAAGAGTAATCCTTTGTCAATAAAGGTAATAACAAAACTACCGAGCTTGAATGATCAATCTCATAGTCCAGAGATAACGACAAAAACGAATCAGTCATACCGGATAATGAAAGACTTAGTACATGTTTTGATGTACGAATCCAAAATAATCGATTTGATCAAATTTTATTTATTTTGAATATAGGACGTGCATATGTTCATTGTGTCTAATTTCAAGAAAATCAACTGAGGGGCCCAAAAGTAAGAATAAGAGATGAGTTTTAAAATGTGTTACGGATGGACATCTACATACGGACACCACTATCAGTATAGACCCCTCGCTTTTCAAGTGGAGGATATAAATAACGAATGATGCACACAGATTATATGTTAATGCCATGGATATACACATGCAGTTCCAGAAGACTGTGGTATCAGTCAATTTTAGTTATATTTAAAACTTGTTTGTTCCGTACTTTATTTGTACATTTCTGTTAATACAGTATAGGTACATGTAGAATAGCATTTATGTTAATACAGTATAGATAGAATAGGTAATTTCAATTGAATACCGGTATTTTTCATTTCTTTTTTTTTTTTGGGGGGGGGGGGGGGTTGTCTTTTTGCAATACAGACATTATCTTCTATTTCATATTAAAATCCATTGAAAGCAAAGATATGCTTTCTTTTTATGGCACACTGACAAAATTGGTGTGAGCAAGTTATGTCCACAGAGTAAGTTTCCCGAGAATGTAAAATGTAAACAGCTATTACTTTACAATTGTGTGGCTTCACTGCTCGAAAAAGGAAGATACTAACCTTTAAAGTGTCCATCTTATAGTACGACTATCAACACCGTAGATACGACTATATGTTTCCTCCGTGGGAATGTGGCCTAAGCCATTTGTCAGTGACAAACCTGTACAAACATATTCAAGCAATCGCTATCAATATTATTCCAATACTAAAGGAAAGATAAATTTAGGGGTGTAAGTCTCAAAGCCCCCCTAATACAAATACACAACCAGATGACACCGAATGCCTTGCCAATTAAAGTCATTAAATTGAACATCAAACACAAATAAAGTGCAGCTTGCAATTGAACTGCCGTTAATTCCTATCAAAGTTATGTATCCTGGATTTGTAAACAAGCGTCCTGCTTCTTTATATCTCTCCGGAGCCAGCACATTTACAGTCTAATATCTAGTGGTATTCAATTATCTCCCCTGCAGAAAACAGCTAATGTGTTTTTAAATTTTTAACGATGACAACAACGATGGCGACGGCATATAAACAATCTTCAATTTTCATTTATTACGCATGGATTTGACTACTATCATATACGTTGGACATGTTATGTTATTAACGAATCTTTTCTGTTGCGTAAACAGTTGTTTATAAGGTCAACAAAAGTGCATATTTTAACAAATCGAGTGAAATTTATTGGCCGTTGGAAAAAATTAAAATGTCAACTCAACCTTTAAAAAATCACACAAGGCGTAATACCTGCAGTACATTTTCGAAACTTGTGGGAATGTTAGGTTATTACCTTTTCTTTCGACAGATATTAGTTTGAAAATTATATTTTACTGTTATCATATAACGATCCATTTGAATTCAATGTGTAACTATGAAAAACTTTCAAGGGACACAACCAAGTTCTATCTTTAATAAATTATAAACATGATAAATGGGAGGCATTTCTATTTTTAAAACGGATGACTGAATATTGAATTGGACATTTACTCCAATACAATGCAAATTCACATACTGTTGATCCCAATTTACGGATACCGGTCAAAAAGGTAAACATATTCTATGACATAATCGAATTCAACAGGTAAATCGTGTACTTTTAAAAAGAAGGTTGTCAAGACGGACTAGAAAAATAGGTCTTTTTCTTAATTTTATTTTGGCTTTACCTCTTGCAGTACATGTCTGAAAATTTGCAGATGGGAAGATATACATTTAAACAAATAGTGTGATTTTTTTCAATTTTTTATATAAAAGTTAAAGTTGTGCGATCCATTTCAGTTTGCACCGTATGCATTTCATAAATATCCACATAATAACATGCATTAAAATGCAATCTGTTACTTTTAAAAACTCTTTTTAATTCAAAAAAGTTTATTTTATCAGCATAACTTAAAATTGGAAGAAATTTTGTACTAAAAAGAACTTTTGATTCACTTGACAACCAGGATAAACATTCGAATTGACTTTCCTATCTTTTCCGATGAAGAGCTCACATTCTATTGTTTAAATACCACCGGTTTTCGGACTGTTTATTTTCAAAAAGGGTGTCAAGATTGAGTCGGAAATCGATTCATGAAGCAGGGGCGGATCCAGAAATTTTCAATAGGGGGTTCTACATACTGGGTTCTATGGGCCAAAGGGGGGTTCCAGACCAATTTGCTGAAAATAGATGCAAAAATTTTAAAATTTCGGAGGAAAGGGGGATATCCTCACAGGGGGGTTTCCCCCTGGATCCGCCACTGTGAAATGTTCACACCTGACATGCCTTGTGATAATCAAACTATGAAGCTTGGTATAAGTACTCCGACGTGTTTATCGTTACACTACCGGCTCTCTAGTTCATAAGCAAGTTATCCAGCTTCTTTGGTAAAAGAGAAAAGATATGGTTTATGTATGCATGAAGCAAAATGACATTACAATTATTAAAGCAATGAAACATATCGCTTTATTTTTATTTTCCTAATATTGAAGTGAGGTCTTTTCACAGATGTACTAGCATGTATATGTGTGATAAAAACAAGCACGTAATAGACCTGGATATAACTTAGTGTACAGACGTAATAGTCTTATCTGATAAAAATATTAAGGATCCATGTCAGGTAACTGTACAATAACCTTATTTGATTTCTGTTTGGGAGGGAGAACTTTTGTAGAACTATTAATATTATTCAAATGAGTATAGATTTTATTACTTTTAACACTACTGCCTATGTTGGTTGTGTCGCAAACACGTATTCCAAATCTAAATGTCGTCTTTTTTCATCATAAATATATTGCGGAATGAACGGTCATGACTTGAGTTTTATGTTTTCTTGTAAATGTACAAATAGGTTATAGCATGTATTCAGAATTTCAAGTAATTAAACTCTTGAACTCCATGCCTTTAAAGACTTACTAAATCAATGATTTTGTTTCACTTTTTGTGTATATTTTCAGATATGGATATTATTTTCAAAGTACTATTTACTTCAACAGTCATTGGTAAGATTGATAAATAAAGGTAATAACAAAACTACCGAACTTGAATAATCAATCTCATAGTCCTGAGAAAATGACAAAAACGAATCAGTCATACCAGAGAATTGGTGGATCGCAATGGTCCTGACTTGGTACAGGCATTTCGAACGAAATGGTGGGTTAAACCAGGTTTTATGGCGCCAAACTTCCCTCTTCTATTGCGATCTTAGGATCCGGTAATGACCATAGAACACATTATTAAAATTAAAACAATATTTAAATGTGTAGCCTATGGTCACTTCAAATTTTTAAGTGATAATGTTTTTCTTATTGCAAGCGCATTTCAATGATCTTTTTCATTAGTTTAAAGACCATGAATAGCATTTATTATTTCTGTCTTAATAAATTAACGCTTCCAACGTTTCTCGTGTTTAGATGGGTTAAAACACTATTTAAATTCCATTTTTAAAATTCTCTGTTGGTTAACTATCGACCTTTGAATTGTAAAGTTCCTAGACCTGTTAGGCTACTCAAATAGTTAGACCACAAGTTAAAATCTATTCTAAATTCCATCTCTGATAGTGAAAGGAATATCGCATCATGAACTTAATGGTAATATTGTTAATAATGCACACAAATTTAAGAATAATCCATTGGAAATGAAAAACCTGCTTCAAAATTCATTACGCAAAGCAAATCTTTTAGGGTTTTTCTGGTATAATATTGATAACTTTATACTTACTCTAACCGTTAATAAGCTTTTCTAGAAGTTGTCATTTTTAGCAATATAGCGGTCAACTAGGTCGGTTTTGTGCGATGATACCTTACCAAATCGTAAATCGTTTTGAAATGACGTGTTGGATTCAAAATCGATATGTTTTGGGTTTTAAAACATCCGCCGATGAATGATTCTCAACTAACTACCAGTAACAGCGAGTGTTTTTATTGAGTTCGTTTGTTCTAGTTGGTTGTCTTTTGTTCTCTCCAATGGAATTGAACGTTTATCGATTAATTGTTTGTGTGTGTGTTATTTTTTGTGCTTTGTCAGAGATTGTTGATAAGAGGAATTAAGGTTGGACCCAGAGAGCTAGGTTATCCCCGCATCATTTTATATGTACCTGTCCTAAGTTTTTGTTTGTTCTGGTCGTTTTCATATTTATTGTTCCTTGTTTAAGAACAGGGTCTGTCTTTAACTCTTTCGATACTGGATTTGAATTGTATGCATTCTATTTGCCCTTGGACCTATAGCAAAACGACGAGCAGTGCCTACTGGCCGCGTCAACGGCTGCTAGCTGTATTTATTGTGGTCTTTCTAATCCATCGGTTGTTGATATACACTGTGCCACGTACACTTATTCCACATCTCATTTTTCTCTTTCATAATGACAAAACAAATGGAAAAATGCGGGCTTATCCTGATGCTAACAAAGAATAAGAATGTGCAATGCAAGTAAACAATTTTCTTGGTGCATACAAAACAATCACAGTTAAAAAAACAATCGAAAATGCAACAATTGAAGTAAATTATGTGCTTATTAAAAAAGTCCGAGCCTATATAGGTCTCACAAAAGATTTCTAGCGAGGTCATAGGGCATATATTATCACATAATATGTCTTGCTTCTTGTATACATTTCATGTCGTCATCTTTTTATATTTTATACTCCTAGAGAGAGTTCAGGTACAACTTAATGTCAAATCCATTTGCTAAATTTGAAATGCAATATTATTAAACTAAATTAAAAATTAATGTTTAAAATAAATGTAGTTGTTAATTAAATGATAACTACATTCACGTCAATCTTGTTTTCTTGTGTGGTCAAGAGCCGCAGCTTTGAAATAATACATTTTATTTGTGTAAATAATATTTCTATTTCTGTCAGAGCCGGTGGTGCAGTGGTTAACGCGTCGGGCTACTAACATCAAGGTTCGTAGTTTGATCCTCGTCTGGGGTGAAAATTTCATGAACCAATTTTCCGACTCTCTCTTGACACCATTTGCGAGGATGGTCTCAAGGAACGATGCTATTCCTTCGGAAGGGACGAAAAAAGGTTGTCCCGTGTATGTGGAGAGCAATACCCCATGTACGTTAAATACCCCTTTGTAGAGTTCGATAAGAGTAGGTTCAATGGGGGCCACTGCAAAGGCCATACTCGCAAACTGCTAGCTGGAGAGGGATTTACATAGGCATTAAGCTTGTTTCCCAATCCAGGATAAATAAATATGTTTAAACTAATATTTCTATCGTGTACTTGTAGGTTGCGTAAAGTCTGCATTGAAACCTATAATCCATACAAACCATAATTACTTGAATGTTGCTGAAAACATCCCAAGGGGTAAGGCTTAAGATTTCATTTTATACTCTATAAATGTACTTGAGACAGATGAATATTACTTTTAATTATTAAGTTCCAAAGGTTTAAGAGCTAGCAAGGAGGGCAAAATCGCCTTTTGAGAAGTTAGTTATGCTGATAAGTAAAATCATTATTCATTTTTTTACTTGTTAGAATGAATGTAATCCATTTTATACAGTAAACAAACATTATTATATGGTTGTGATAAATTTCAACGGTTCAAGACAAGCAGTTAAACTAGACAATAACATATCTCTGGTAGCTGCAAAATGATCTGAAACGGCCATTCGAGACCAATTTATAACGAATATCTCTAACCGAAAACAAATGTTACCGGATTTGACACACTGAATTGACTGTTGGTAACGCGACGGGTGTGCTGTAGCAAGCAGGAACTGCGTTCTCTTCCGAAACATTTGTGTTCAATCTGGTTGCGATTAGAGTTCGCGTTGTTAATTGATATTCAGTAGATTTTACGTTTTCGTGTTTTATATGTTGTCTGATTTTTGTCCCGTTGTCGTTGGTGATTACTGGTTTTGTCTCTTCCCTTTCGGACTTTTGACATAATGGTATCCTTGCTTATTCTGGACTTGTATATACTTTTTATTAGTGTAAAGAAATTTTTTTCTGAGCAAGTTTAACCTAACTGCGCGGTCAGTCTGAATATTTCTACAAGTTTGCCATACAAGTTACCATTTCCTGCAATGTTAATTTTACATTCATACAAAGCAACTATTTAAAAACAATTGTTCGATCGAGAAGAGATTCCTGATAGAGAAGATAGTTTATTTTATTATCGTACATAAAACAAGATCAACTTTTGCCTTCATACTACCTCAGGAGCATATTTCTGACAAATTGAATGAAATTTAAAGGTTGATTTTTTTTCTATAAAGGGACAGAAATTTTTGAGATAGATGCCTCAAGTCAGACCAATGACAATGTCGCCATCAGACTGTACGACAATGTTACAGCAGAGAGAGTAGAACTAATCCCAGTCAGAACAGGGAACTATTCTCTTTACAAAGTTCGATCCAAAGAAATCCCTGACAGAGAAGTATGTTTATTTAATTATCGTTAAATAGAAAAGGTCAAAATTCGCCTTCATACTACCGCATGTTAAAATTCATTAATTAAGTATATTAAAGACGACCTGTTTATCACTAGATTATCTCCAAATGAGAATGTTTTATATGACTTTTTTAAGGAGTAATGGATTTTGAGGGCCTCAAGGTAGATACGTATAAACTAATTGAGTTACCATTCTTAAATAAAGGACATTATTGTTATTATTACTATTATTTTTTTTATAATAATTAATAAGAATCACATTCCCATTCTTATTATTGTTTGGTTGCACTATTTTTGATTCTTTTGGACGATGAGGTTCTATAGGGCATGACTCCTTAACTTAAAGAATATGTTCTTAAAATAAACCGTGCAAATGTGTTTATAATTGTACAACATGTAATTACCTGGAATATGTATTGCAATATGAGGTGTGGAATAAATTAACCCAAAACAAGCTTCATAGATCATATACATTGGCAACAATATTATAATTATAAAATCCACCACAACGGAAAACAGCCACCAGCCTTAAGGATGATTACTGGTCTATATTTAAGATTTCTGTCAGATTTTTGGAATCTTCTAGATTTTACCATTAAAATAGGGCTAATTTTTTGCCCAGTAACACCCTATTTTCATTTTATGATAGAGTTTAATGGGTCATTAGGAGCTAATTTACAAAGTTTTATAAATTTCTATGGGTTTTTTTTTTCGTAGGGTTTTACACAAAAACAAGTTTTATACTTAACCAATAAAAAAGTCAGAGAAAGCCTTTCCCGCTAAATTTTTAACGCTTATTATCTCGAAAACGAGATCAGCAACATATGATTTTTATAAGCCTATTTTGTACCTTTATGAATGGTCTATTAATCAAAGATATAAATTAAGGGTCCTTGTTTTTTTTAAACTGACCAGCAAACATCCTTAATGTGACAGTGGCATCAGTCTGGTGTTTGCTATTCTTGAACTGCGGCAGTGCCATATATCAAAATAATATGGGTACTATTAAAGCCTTCGTAAAAGCTCACATGTTGGAGATTATACAATTATTACACAACTTACAGATATATACATTTAAGCTTTGTGAAGATAGGAGAGGCAACCATATCTCTACCGTAAATTTATAGAAATTTTATTTGTATATATCTTGCTGATAAATGTCAAATTGACAATATCCTCTTAATATACAACGTTTGACCTTTGGTTACCTTTACTATCATATGCACAACTGCTTTAAAAAAATAAAAGATTGAAACTTCTTTTGTCTGGAATATTTTTAAATACCCATATACTTTTATCCAAGTTTTTTACTTACAAATATATACATCTATTTCCTTATTTTGTTATTTGTGTAATGCATTTACATGTTGACTGAATAAAATGCTTCTATCAAAATACATGTACAAGATGAAATATATCATGTCATTGTGTTCTTATGTTTATAATGTTGTCTGCTTTTATACCACCGTTGGGTATTGGTGTAGTTTATTCAATTAAGGTTGTTATGTAACGGTCAATCTGTAATTAAATCTAGTTCTTAAGAATAATTAGGTGACATTCACTTCATTACTTTGCCTATAGATCTGAAAACTGATCTCAGGCACCTCAGCATTGCATGGTATTAAATTCCAATTATTAGGTACTTCATCGTGTATATATATACTAGGCACAAGGAAACGATATTCAGTTCCAATGTTATCTGATAAGACTTAGATGTGTTTGATTCCTAATTTTTAAATGAAAAATTTATCTGAATGTGCATGGAAACAAATTAGCATCGGTTTCAAATAGTTTAAATATCGAAGAAGATGTTTTTGTTTGAAATTGAATGACTGAAACCAGAAAGTAAAAAAAAATCAATTTTAACATTGCAATACATTTTCTAAATATTACGCATTATGTCATTTTTTGAGGGGTCCAAAAATGTAAAAAAAAATCACAGCCGTGTGACAACAAACTCTCACCATGTACCGGCAAGTAATTCAAATAAAAATAATTATGAATAATGAACCAAGTCATTATTCATTATTGAAAAATTAATAATAAAAAATGAATAATGAACTTACTCCAGCCCGGTCATTTTTTGGCTTAAAAAAGTGGTTTTTGAAATTTCAGACTTGAGATTTGAAAATAAAATTATCTTCACCTTCAATTGTTTGGGGAAGTTCACTATCCATCCTGTGAAAAATTCAGTTCAATATTGGTATTTTTGACAAAGTTTGAGACGATCAAATTTTAAGCAGTTTAACTTGCATTGGCTGGTATCGTTTATTTATTTTTTTTTTTTGCCTAGTATATGTATTACTCTTACCTGAGCTATGTTAAATGTTGATTTTGTTTGCAAAGAAATGCTTTTACTTTGGAAAACATGATCATATGAAATCTACATTTGAATACGTTTCTTTAATTTTTAGGTAGAACCTATATGGTTTCTTACTTTTGTAGCAAGTGACAGAAACGGCGATGTACGTATTATAAAATTATATTGTAGTGTGATAGGGTCTTTAAGTTCTGTCGTATGATAAACCATTTGTACCTTATCTTAACATTTACATTTATATTCTAAATATATTTTACTATATAAATAAAGATGAGAACTCTTAAGAGAGTAAAACATACTTTATTGAGCGAACTCTTATCCATAAATTGCACTTTTTAGTCGTGCAAAATTGTTCCATGAAATCCATGTTTAATCTTAGTTCTGATCTATTTATAGACTGTGTGGACGCTACCGCTCCATATTGATGACGTCAATGACCACGCCCCCATCTTTGAACATGACACCTACCACTCAGTTATTGGATATGTAACTATTCTTTTCTTTTTGTTTGTAATTGTGTGTCATTATCATTTATTCTTAACTGATATGAAATTTAAACCGACTTTAATAGGAAAATCCCCTTATTTTCACATAACAACAAAATTTCTTGAAAAGTGCACAAATGATCATTTAACGTCACATGTTTAAATGTTAAATAAAGGTTTTATATTTAGAAATAAGAATACGTTTTATTATGAATATGAAAAAAACAATATCCTCTTTAACAAGATTATGTTTTTCATTCTTAGAAGGATACAGAAAATATATAATTTTGATGGCATAGAACTTATCATTTTCTGATTTAAAAAAGTTAGAGCTGTTAAAGCTTCAAAAACCTTACTAAAAGGTACTATTTATGATGTTACTAATATCAGTTTCTTTGAACTTGACAATTCTACCTTTGTTAAGAAATATAGAACTTCCCGATTAATGCGTTTTTGTGTTATTTTTATATCTTGTCTTTGTGCAAGTTACTAGGGTTGTCATTGTTGCAAAATCACCTGGTCAATTTTATTAATCGAGTTGTCATGATTGAGATTTGTTTTGTAATTGTTATGAGTAAGGTAAAGACGTTCTGTGTGAATAGCAATTATAATGCAGCAAAAAAAAATATATTATTATTTTATATATCACTATCTAACGTTAAAAGTTTCAGTGTAGAATGCCTCTTCAACAAATGTGTGATTATTTCTAATTATGAATATCAAGGAACATTATGTTGGTTTTTCATTCCTCTTTACTGTTTGTTAAAAAAATGTTTGTTAAAAAATACTATTTGATATTCCAGGGCCTTAGTCCAGGTTCGAAAATTCTTCATGTAAGCGCAATCGATCTTGATACAGGACCAAATGCTGCAATTACTTATTCTATTGGTGTAAGTTCAAGTAATCTAACCATGTAGATTCAAAAGTCCTGAATCGATAAGAATATGTTTTTCTGTAAATTTCAAAACCCAAGAAAAATATTTCTAGGTTTAATGAATGCCCTTGTACTTATGGTAAAACCATAAAAGATGCAAATTCAATTAAATGATACGATATGCCAAGGCTTGGTTCTTGGTAATTTAACACAACTCGGTCTTTTTGTGGACCAGAAATCTCCAATGGTAATGATTAAAGGCCGTTAGTCAGCCTCAAACGATTGTTGTAAATCTTATGTTATAAAATTATGGTTATTTGAATTCTAATTATTCAAAATACCAGGTCTCCTTGAAATGCACATGACATATATCATCAGTTTTTTATTTTGCATCCACATTTAAACCTTTTTAGAAAAAGAACGTCTCTTTTGACAAATTTGGTTATTGTGAAGAGATATTCCCTTAAAATATGCATATACATGTACATCATATAACGAATTTAATCAGATGTATTGGCACACCTTAGTACTTTAATTTGTGGTTTTCTGAAAAAAGTCTCCTTTTGACATACATAGTTTTATATAGACTTATATATCAAGGATATAAGAAAATAAGTCTCGGTTTGTCTTAAAAAAATCTTTCGATATTAGAAAGAGGTTTTCTAAAAGTTTTTACTCGTTAGGGAGAGACCATTTGATTTTTATGAGGGGGGGGGGCTATGGTGAAATTTGAAATAAAAAGGCAGGATGGCAAAAATCCAGAAATAAAAAGGAAGGACACTACCATGAGTAATAAAAAGGCAGGATGGTATTTTGGGCTAAAAACATATAGTTGCTTTAAAAATAAAAAAATTTGCACACACATGCGCGCAAAAAAATTCCAGGCTCGGCTTTTTCCGAAAATATAAAAGGCAGGACGAAGAAAATGTCCATGCCCCCCATAAAAAAAATCAAATGGTTGCTCCCTTATGAACCGTCAGCCTACAATTAAATTCGTTTAGTTGAAAAAATCACGATTTTAAATTTCAATGTATGTATGGCAGTGGCGAATCAAGGTGGGGTTCCGGGGGTCGAAACCCCCCTTTCCTCCGAATTTTTTAAATTTTTATGTAGATTTTTAGCAAAATTGGTCTGGAACCCCCCTTCTCCTTTAACCCAAAGAACCCAGTATGTGGAACCCCCCTTTCGAAAATTTCTGGATCCGCCCGTGTATGGGACCTTTGTGTCTTTTTGAATTCCCAAATATTCATTTTGCACCAATCAGGTATGTATGTTTCGCCTTGATGTAAATGTCCTATGTATTCTAGTTATACAGCCTTTTATCAAATACTAAACCGTTTACTTCTTTTATAGTTTAGTTTTATCGAGAAACATTTTTGTCTTTCTTTAGCCACACAACCTACACTTTCATGACCCTCGATACGACGTATTTTCTATTGATGCTGATACTGGGGATATCACATTGAAAGATCATTTACTTCATACCCCAAATCAGTTTGTTTACCACCTACAAGTTAATGCTACGGTATGTTCGTTTCTTTTTGCAATATTAGTGATATTTACAACCGTTTGACCGTTTCTACAATTATAGTCTTTATGTTTCAACATTTTCAATCAGCATTACCCAATCCTTTCCTTCTTACTAACGTACAATAAACATAAAGTACCAGTGGTCGAACACATTTTTTTCAACAAGACAAAGAAAAAAACATTTAATGAAGATAAGTTTTACACAAAAAATAGAAATAAAACACACCAAAAAAAAAAAAAAAACATATACCCGGAACAATCATTAATAGACATTTTCACTGTAAGCCGAAACCGAATCCGAAACCGAAATCGAAACCGAAACCAAAAGTATGGAACGCAAATACTGTGTCATTATCATAATTTGCTACTTTTTTCTTGTGGTTTATTCATTATGTTTTTTGTTTAGTCATTATAATATATAATATAATATATTATATACCCATTATGATATGGGCTTGTGTACTGAAATGACCCATTTGAAAGTCTGAAAAAGCAATGGTGAAATCAGTAACACGAATGAGTATAACACGAAGAATCAGGTAACGAAAAAAAACAACTATCTATAAACATCAATCAGCATCGCATTTTTAAGTCGTTTACAATGATTTATGTTGGGTTTTTTCTTTGTTAATTTATAAAGTTTGCTACTACATGTAAAATGCATCATATTCAGTCTTTTATGATGCAGATGCATAACACTGTTTTGGACATAAAAAAATTATGTAATAATCAGAGCAACTATTAATCAAATCTGTATTTAATTTGTAAACGATTTTTTTTCGTGTCATTCTAAGTCTTTGTGTTTGTTTTCGTTTGCTACAATGTGTACTTCATGTCATTCGACAATAGTGAGCCTGATACTTCCGATCGATTTTCCTTAGCAGCAATGAACTAAACTTGTTTGTCCATGGCCTTGTTGCTTGAGATACTAGTAGTTGATACATTTTTACTTTTCGATTCAATTTTGATGATGATAACTTTTATCTAGATTTTATGAAAAATGCTTGCTGCCACTTCTCTACAACATCCTAGTCTTCTTGTCTGAAATACTTAGTTCTTAGGATTGCTCTGTGCATTAATGTGTTTAGCAAGAACGAATATTCCAATATGTGTACTTTTATTGGATGTCTTTTGTATATGCCATGTATAACAAAGGTCTAATGACAGTGCATTGTGGAACACCTATGAGTGCATGGTTCTATTTGACTGGGGATCGAATCTCCAAGCTAAATAGTTTCGTTATTAATTTTATTTATCCCCCGTTTAAAATCTGTTGATGAAATAGGGGCACTTTTATGTTATATGATTTAATCTTGAATATCTTTATTAAATGGCAAGAATTGACAGTACCTATGTCGGAAGAAGCAAAGAGGCCCAATGGGGCATTCGAGTGTCAAAAGTCCGGAAAGGCAACGACAAAATCGGTAAACACGAACAAGAACATCATGAGGAAGAAATGAAAAATGCGGACTTAAGTCGTAACAAGAATAAACTCAGGTGATCTAGAAGAATAAGCGGTTCCTGCCTGCTATAGCACACCCGCATCGCTGATCACTTCCTATCCATCTTTGTCTAATCCGATAAAGGAAGACAAAACAAAACTGTGACAAACTAAATCTGAGGGATAGAAATCCTATATTTGTCTACAAGTAGTAGTATCTACCACAAAATGTTTTGATTGAAGACATCAAATAAAGGTAATAACAAAACTTCCGAACTTGAATGATCAATCTCATAGTCCAGAGAAAATGACAAAAACGAATCAGTCATACCGGAGAACTGGTGGATCGCAATGGTACTGACTTGGTACAGGCATTTCAAACGAAATGGTGGGTTAAACCAGGTTTTATGGCGCCAAACCTCCCTCTTCCATTGCGATCTTCAAGTCAATCATATATATATAGTTACACAGAATAGTGTGACACTAAAAGTTGCTTAACCCATACTATATAGTTACGTAAATAGTGTGACACTGGAAAATTTTCTTGGAATTAGGTTTTGTAAGTCGAACATAATAGGACATGTTTGATATGAAAATTATCATGAACAAAATACAAAAGCTTTTGTCTGGAACTTTGTTGTAATTTTTATTTGTGAGAAACACCAAACCAGAAGATCGCAATGGTCCTAACTTGGTACAGGCACTTCCAGAGAAGTGGTGGGTTGAACCAGGTTTTATGGCGCCAAACCTCCCTCTTCCATTGCGATCTTAGGATCCGGTAATGACCATAGAACACAACATAGTTGTGAGACACAATAGGGATATAGAGGTGATCATCTCAGTACCGAGAAGCGACATTATCCTATGTTAGTAATTTCTGTGTCAAACGTGACGCTCTGCTAGGGAAATCGATGTAATTTCCGCAAGCTCTGGAGTAACAAATCAATTATGATACGAAATTCCATAAGCTGGAGCGGACGGAATGTTGCTACACAAGAAGAGATATTTGATTGTTGAACAAGGAAATGACGCAAGAGACACTGACGGGTTAACAGAGAAATAAGGCTTCATCGGGCACCCAGAAGATGCAATGACATACAGATTGATGCATGAAATTAACTTTGATCTTTGATGATCAATCTTATATGTCGAAATAAAGACAATCAGGCAAATTCCACCGGAGAAACTGAAAATTGCAGCAGTCCTGACTTGATATAGGAATCTAACGAATGATGGGTAAAACCAAGTTTTATTGCGCAAACATTTTTCTTCCCTATTGTTCGAACATTTGTCGAAGGGCCCAGTAGTAACACAAAACACAACACTACCATAAGATACAAAAGACAGTGAAGATTATCACCTAAGAACAATAAACAGTCAAAAATAATTAAACCAATCAGGAGTTTTTTAATCAGTTATGATTTTGAATTTGTATACCAATGAAAGATATTGAAAGGAAACCGTTTTGGAGGCCATTACATTATATTCGGTCAACTGTAAGAAGATAATTGAACTATCCATCAGAATTCTTGAAAGGTAACCGCTAATACACCAACATAAGAGCTGAATTAGAATGCTGACACTCGCCGAGTAAACATTTGCACAAATAAATTCGACTTTTAAGGTTTAACAATTAACATTTTATCGGACATTCAAAGTTTCAAAAAATAAATGTTTTCTGAACAGTTGAATTCAGTTTCGGTTTCGATTTCGGTATCGGTTTCGGTTTCGGCTTATAGTGAAAATGTCTAATACAAGCCCGTCGTAACGACACAACCTTGAATCATCGTAATGAAGAGTGAAATTTGACCTTAACATCTGGTTTAACACGATATTTTACGACAATTGTGATTTTTAACTTTTTAGGTGTTCTATCGTCATCTTTTGGCTTTCCTTTATTAACAAGTAAAATCAAACCTCCAAATTCGGTAGTTTTATCATACACCTTTATTCACAATTATCAGAAAAAAAGAAGTTACTGAAACTAAACTGTGATGTTTTATGGTCTGTCTTCATGATCAATTAATATAATAAAAAGTGAATCTCAGTGTTTTTAGAGGCTATCCATGCAAAAATCAGACAAAAGCCTACAGAATCTGGGACATGAATAATGTTATCCCAGCAGATTCATTGTTTTAATGTATTTTTGGACTCATATGTAAAACAACAATCACCAGGATTCGTTTGAAAGCAACATGGTTGACTTGTGATTCGCCTTAAAGTTCATGAACAAAGCAACCAAATTTTGCAAATATGCAAGAGTTATCTCCCTTTTCTGCATATATTTTCAATGCATTCTATATAAATTATATCTAAGTTATCACTTCAATAAACCAAAAATCTGCATATGTTTTGGGGAACGGATGTTAACCTGATGTGAAATCAATAATAATTTTTGAAAAACAAAATTTGTGATATGTCAGCTATTGCCTGGGTTTCGCTTGGACAGTCTCTTTAACCATTTTGTAAAAAAAGAATAAACAAGGTCTTAGTAATAAGAGAGGTGCTTGAAAGGTAACGACAACATCGGTCATGAAAAAACAAACACACGCTACTGACATTGTCTAGGTC
>CAXARO010000197.1:0-35512 GCA_963971305.1 Arcuatula senhousia | reverse complement strand
TCTTATTGTGAATAAAAACAAAAATGATTTTAAACCTATTGTCATTGATTGTTAAATCAAGGAGTCGGGTTACATTTTGAACAAAAAAATGAAAATGGGTATAATAAACGCCATTCCAATCAGCCTAAATCATAACTTTTTGTATCATAACATTTAATATGTGTAGATTGAAATAAACACTTTATACATGTATTAACATATTCACGGAAAAGTAGATAAATAATATTTGAAAGTAAGGCAAATTAAACGAGACATTCTTAGTTCTGTAACATAAGATGTTTTAGGCTCTTTGTTATATTTTGGACATGTTAAATTCGCCATAACTAGTCAAAATAATGAAGCTTCAATCGCATCTTTTCTTTGGGCTGAGAAATCCAATTTTAGAGATTCATATCGGACGTGAGTGAGTTGGTGTTTTACGCCCGTGCAACGCTATATAGGTTATTTACAGGCGATGAACATGAAAAGGATGATAAAATGAACATGAAATGATGATGATAAATGAAATATGGGGATGGGGTGGGAAACAAAGGACCGGTAAATTTTGAAGAACCACAGGAAAAAGGGGAGAGGTGGGTAGGGTCGGAAAATTTAGCCTATGTGGTGCACTACTGGGCGGTCCACAAAGGGGTCTTTTACGTGCATGAAGCGTGGCACTCTCCACACACGTTGGCCCACTATGGTCGGCGGTCAGGGTTTCCGTATTATAGACCTGACAACCCCCGCGGACGAGGGCTACCCTATTCAGCCACCTAGGGTACACACTTGGTCGCTCTGTGGGCTGAGCACCGACCCGACGTCGGAATCCCAAGACCCTTAGTCGCCTCTTACGACAAGCTAGGCTCTGCTGCGGGCCTATTCGCCACCCGGGCCCCGCACGGGCGAATTACTATTATTTATCAATGATCTAGAACAGTATTAATATTATTTCAATTACGATATGAGTAATACAAATGTTCACTTATTGATCATATATTGATTATAGATTATATCATCCACGGAAACCCAGGGGCTCTTCCCCCGCCTACTCGGTGAATTATATAAATTATAATTTTCTTTTTGCATAAAACTAAATAAATTAACATTATTTTTTCAGCATTTTCTCCTCGAAGAAAGTATATTATTATAGAAGTAAAAGTCAATTTCCATTCTAATTGATGTTAAGTTCATTTCATTGTTTTTATTCCCCTGTTGACTCTAACAGTTTAAAAATAATTATGGCGAATCCTACACCAGCATCATATCCTCCAATTTGGTATGGTCTTAGTTTCCTCTGATGTAAAAAACATGTGACTGTGTGTAGAAAGGGGTATTTTAATTAACGTTTAAACTATAAAATTGTCGTCGGTTGTTGGACATAGCGTAGTATTAATAATTGACGCAGATTGCTTCTGCGGCTACTTTACTGACATACAATCAATCAATTTAGCTTAAACAAAGGTTACAGCAAAAGTTGCAAAAAAAAAGAGTTCTTACAATGCATTAATGTTTTAAACAGGACGCTTTTTTGTGTGAAATAATTAGATTTAATTTGTCTTTCTGTTTGAACCTAATGAATTGTAGAATTAGAAATAAAGGCTTACCTACCTTATGTCAACATTTTGTTCCATTCTTAATAAGACAAAAACAATTTGAAATAAAAGTAAAAGCATAATTTATAAAGAAAACAATTTCATTTACAACATTAAATAATTCAATGAAAATGAAATAAAACTTAAAAATAAAGGATTACTTTAAGATTATTTTTGGCTTATGCTAACTATTCTCTCCATTTGAAAGTATCTTTTTATAATATATATGATAAATGGTGTTGCGTACAGCTGTACGCAACACCATTTATCATATATATGCTTATATTACTATACCAGTTGCGATCCAATTCTCTATCTTTCTCTCCCTACCCACCTAATGTTCATCGTGTACTGTGTTACAACCTTAGATTGTCTACGAGGAGGCTTAACTAGGCAACCGAAAGCTAGATTTTTATCTAGCCTAGGTGGTCTAGTGGTCTAGGGCGCTGGACACAGTGCAGGCGAAGTTGCCATAGATGACAGAGTATGGGTTCGATTCCAGCTCAACCCCATACTGGATTTTCCGGTGTCAATGGCTTTAAAAAGATGATTTCATCACTGTTGGCACACGGACACCCTTTCTAACTTTGCAGCTCACCATATCCATTCTATATTATACCTATTACTTTACAGAGCTGTACGCAACACCATTTATCATATATATGCTTATATTACTATACCAGTTGCGATCCAATTCTCTATCTTTCTCTCCCTACCCACCTAATGTTCATCGTGTACTGTGTTACAACCTTAGATTGTCTACGAGGAGGCTTAACTAGGCAACCGAAAGCTAGATTTTTATCTAGCCTAGGTGGTCTAGTGGTCTAGGGCGCTGGACACAGTGCAGGCGAAGTTGCCATAGATGACAGAGTATGGGTTCGATTCCAGCTCAACCCCATACTGGATTTTCCGGTGTCAATGGCTTTAAAAAGATGATTTCATCACTGTTGGCACACGGACACCCTTTCTAACTTTGCAGCTCACCATATCCATTCTATATTATACCTATTACTTTACATAGCTGTACGCAACACCATTTATCATATATATGCTTATATTACTATACCAGTTGCGATCCAATTCTCTATCTTTCTCTCCCTACCCACCTAATGTTCATCGTGTACTGTGTTACAACCTTAGATTGTCTACGAGGAGGCTTAACTAGGCAACCGAAAGCTAGATTTTTATCTAGCCTAGGTGGTCTAGTGGTCTAGGGCGCTGGACACAGTGCAGGCGAAGTTGCCATAGATGACAGAGTATGGGTTCGATTCCAGCTCAACCCCATACTGGATTTTCCGGTGTCAATGGCTTTAAAAAGATGATTTCATCACTGTTGGCACACGGACACCCTTTCTAACTTTGCAGCTCACCATATCCATTCTATTTTTATACGACCGCAAAAAATTTGCGGACGTATAATGGTATGATGCTGTCGTCGTTGTCGTTGTCGTTGTCGTTGTCGTCCGTTAACTTTAGTGTATACACGATAACTTTAGTTCTAGTTATCCAAATGCAATGAAATTTGACAATGATATTTCTTACCATTAAAGGATGGATGGGATTGATTTTCGGAGTCCCCCCTTTTTTCGTTTAGAAATTAAGGGCCAAAAGGGGCCAAAATTGCAACTTTTTTGTTTGTTCTTACAATAACTTTTTCAATTCTTCTCCTCTGAAACTACTTAACAGAATTTAATGAAACTTGGTATGATTGATCATTAGGGTGTCCTGCACTATAGTAATGTTTCGATTTCTGATTCGTCAAAAAACATGGCCGCCGTGGCTAAAAATAGACCATGGGGGTCAGACTACTGTTTTTGGATTGTAATTCAAAAAGTATAAGAGATAGATGAAATCTGATGCCACCCTACTGCTTCAGGATCAAAAGTTCTACAAAAGTCTCCATTTGGTCGAAGTTGTCAGATGACCCCTTATAGGGGTTACGGCCCCTTAAAGGTGAAAAATAGCATTTTTTCATGTTTTTGGCCTATAGTATGAAAACTATTGCAGATAGCAAAAAGCTGTTGCTTGCTTAATTGTTTAGCTCATTTAGCTCTACAAAAGTCTCCATAGGGTCGAAGTTGTCAGATGACCCCTTATAGGGGTTACGGCCCCTTAAAGGTGAAAAATAGCATATTTTCATGTTTTTGCCCTTTAGTATGAAAACTATTGCAGATAGCAAAAAGCTGTTGCTTGCTTAATTGTTCAGCTCATTTAGCTCTACAAAAGTCTCCATAGGGTCGAAGTTGTCAGATGACCCCTTATAGGGGTTACGGCCCTAAAAGGGGCCAAAATCGAAACATTTTTATTAGTGGACCGATTTTGAAAATTTTTTTTGCATGTTTGTTCTTGTCAAATAGCAGATGCAAAATTGAGAATTTATTTTTGGTACCCCCATCTTTTCCCCCTTATTATGTAATGAGGGGCCAAAAGGGACCAAAATGGAATTTTTTTTACATGTACTTGTGATCCGATTTTGAAAATTTTTTTTTGCATGTTTGTTCTTGTCAAATAGTGGATACAAAATTTAGAATTAATATTTGCGACCCCCCCCCCCTTTTCCCCTGTTATGAAATTAGGGGCCAAAATCGAAACTTATTTATTTGTGGTCTGATTTGATCTCCTTTGGAAAAAAAATAATTCCTTTTAAAATGTGAATTTAGAAAGTCCACCAAAAGCTGCATGTGTCAAAAACCTTTGTCAGTCCACCATGGGCTGCATATGTCCAGAGCAATTGACTATCCATATTGGGCCTAAAACGTACAGGGTTCAAAGTGTTGCGGTCGTATCATGCTGCGCTCGGCGAAGCTTTTTATTATAATATACCCTCCAGTATTGTTGATGTTGTCGGACCTTTTGATGTTTCGGTCTCCGTTGGTGATGTCTCAACCTCTGGTATTGTGGTTTGCTATGGTGTCGTCAGAACCTCCGTTGTTGAATCTGTTGTGGTAAAACATAATCCCACACATAAGCTAAGTGGGAATCAAATTAATCTGTACTTCCATATCATTTGATGTATAGAAATCGATGCAGTTGTATTTTTCAATATTTTCTAATATCAGAAAGAGTTTTAAAAAAACATCAAAATATTTGACAGTTTAATTACATGGAATCCCTGGCGCTCAATGGGCCTACAGTAGCGCTAGGTTTGTCGGTAAAGGGTCACAAAAGAACAGCCAGAATCTGACGTCGGGTTTGGCAGATTTTCTAAAAGAGCGACTTGGTTGTTAAATAAGGTAGGAAATGTAATCTTGCACCCGAAACGTCATGCTCTAGTGCGGTTATGCACCGAGTTGGGAAGATGTGGCATTCCTTAGACCTTTTATAACTGATTAAAGTCTCAATAATATATGGATCCGTATGATCCCCTGCAGAGGTCTTAACTGCCCAATCCTGCACATTATTTATTCCAAAGGACTCAAAATTCGTTAGCCCGATTGCCCTTGTCTCTAATATTTCCCATCTTTATCCTCCTCATTCGTGTTCATCTTCTTGATATACATTTAACTGATATCACGTTGTTTAGGAGAAACGCAATAATTAACAAGCTAAGTCTATAACATTGGATCAGTCATCAAGTTGTAAAAATATCAGTAAGTATATAAGAAAATGCACCTACAGGGACACTTATCTTATTATTCTCGTAGTATACTCAGGAGTTGGAGTCAATTGTTGCAAGTAGCTGTAAAGTAACTAGATGTTCTCCCTATCACCCATTCATAAAACGGCAGCATCAAACAGTCACATATAAAAGGGTTTCCATGTAACTCTCTACAAAACAATTAAGACTTTAAAATTGAACATAAAAATCCTTATAAATTCCGATTAGAACAGGTACAGTGCTACAAAAAAACCTAAATACATTGAATTGAGAACAGTCTCATACTTAAGTAATTATTATTAAATTCTGAGGCACCAGGGCTTAAACTAAATCGACTAAATCGACTATAGATTACATGGTCAGGCTGATATAAGCATGTAAAATGATATGTTAGCAGCAGGCAAATGTGTAATGGTAATGCATTGCAATGCATTACATTTTTTCAAGTAATTCAATGTAATGTGTAATGCACCATTTTTATACCCCCACTCGTAAGAGAGGGGGCTATATTGCAATCACTTTGTCCGTCCGTCCGTCTGCCGTCTGTCTGTCCGTCCGTCTGTCCGTCCGGTTCATTTTCTCTGCTTCTACTGGATGGATTGGTTTCACATTTAGTACACAGCTTCAGCATGATGAGTTATACTATGCCTACCCTTTCCAGGTCAGGTTTAATAATTGCATATTAAACTAGAAACCTTCTAGTTTCTGATGAAATAAAGTAACAAATAAAGTTGATTAATTTTACGACTCTCTGGGTGCACTGTATCGAAATGAGGATGAAACATGATGTAATATTTCCATATCCTCATGGATGATTATTTCTTTCAGAAATGAGTTCACATCAGATGAATCAGAATGCCCAGAGGAGACGGAAGTCCATATGCTTGATTTGTAAACCTGAGCATGGCAGTGCTTTCAGAGGACCGCGGTACCGAGTTGTGAGCCATATCCTCAACGGTCATTTGAAGGATACACGCAAGGCTAAGTATTACTGTGAGCTGTGCTTCTTTATGGCTTCATCCTTCAGCCAGCTAGAGAAACACGTGGGTTTTTTTCAAAGCCCACGTGATGCAGGGGGACACATCGATCCTGTTAGGGGATTACGAGGGCAGCGATACACCTTATCTGAAAACTGATGAAGATGGATTTCTTCCTTTGGAAGAACTTCATTTCCGCCTGATGTTGGATTGGGAAATGGGCTGGGGACAGCGGAACGTCTACTGACCCTGTATAAGTCTTTTCTGCAACATCATCTGATGAGTCTGGTACCACCTCTCACACTTACTATAGACATGCTCCTTAACCTGTGAGACGGTCATTACCATTTCCTAAACCAGCTGCTTTCAGATCTGCTGCTTCAACTTCAGTCGTAACGGCATCTCCCCCAGTCACTATTGAAGTGACAGTGGAACTGATGAAACTTCAAATACGGATGTATCAACCACTACATTACCACACTCACCATCATCTGGTAATTCATAACCTCTGAATTCGACACCGGAGTTATCGTCACTAGTAAGACGGGTCATACAACTGGACAGAGAGGCAGAACATTTTGTCATATCTTCTTCCTGATAGCCCTCAGCAGGTTGAGGGCCATCACCCTGCTGAGGAATGGAGAGACGTCCAAACCCTTGCCAATCGAGAGAGGGCAGCTGCGTGATTATCTTCTTCATCCTGTGAATCGTCAACTTGTGGGGCATGCGTTGAAGAAATAAAAAAACTATGGTCACTACAATGCAGAAAGGAATGGAACAGTTCTATACCAAGATGACCAGTCCATTCGAAGGACTCTCCAACCAGGTAAAGACACTGGAATGTAAAACGACTGGCCTTCGTTCAATCTTAAGGGTCCACTGACAAATTGGACAATATAATTATGAACACTAACCGCCAACTGTCACCACCTCAAAAACCCAGAAATGTAATTCGATGGAAAATTAAACCGCCGTCCGTTATTCCATCAAAGAAAGTAAAGGAAGCTTAGACTATTGTTTAAACCATGTGAAATTGTTAAATATAAGTTCTAATGTTAGTTTTTTCTATTTTTTGGATACATTAAATACTTTTTTTTTGTCAAAAGATTGTTCAGAATTAAGATTTTAAAAATATTGGGATATATATCAGTTTCGGCTAAACAGTTGTATTCTTACTAAAAACATTTTTTTGAAATGATTAAATGCTCAAATATTCACATCTATTCCATTTGTGAATAGATGAATTTATAATGAAACACTAGTATTGTCCCCTGTCAGTGCTGCAAGTACTTTGAAATTTTTTTAAAATTATCTCACTTGGTGAGTTATCTCCCCCTTTCATATATAAGGCATTGCGGCGCAAAATTTCACTCTCTTCGCGCTGAAACCTGGCTGGTAAGATGCATTTCACATGTGACGCATACAATTTTCAAAATATGCATACTTACAGGCGATTTATTCCAAGATGAAAGCAAATACATTAGACATACTGTATCTATGTTTAATTTACGTGCATCAATGGCATTGTTTATAATTATCATGTCGATTTGTAGTTTGTCCAGAAAAGTCTCGAGCATATAAAAGCCATGCGGTCACTTAAAAATTATTTGCAACATGACATTAACTTTCATTGGTGAAATATAAAATGGAACAAAAGAAATATTAACTTCTCTGGGTTAAATAATGCCTTTTGTCAGCTTTGTCTTTTGACTATAAATCAAACCTTGCCAAATCGTCGATGCCAGGCATAGGTTGCATGTTTAAAAGTTGATTCTTGCAGCCACATAGTTTTAACTAAATATAAACTATCTTTTATAGTTAAAATACTGACATCAATTAGTATTCTTTATATTTTCAAATTAAACGGAAGACCCAAGACCATGTCAAATAGACGTAGTAAGCGGGGAAGTAAAAGCGCCTATGCTTCGCCACCAGAGCTAGAGGATCAGACACAACCCAGTAGCAGCAAAAAAGGTCGTTCATGCGTTGCAGTACCCACACAACATTCAGATGCTACATGTATATCGCCCCCTCGGGTCAATACTGAAATCCAGCCTGACCACCAACAAGGTATAAGTGGTTCCTCAAATGCAACATTACAACCTCCAATAACAATTGCTCAAGGGACTCCTCAGGCGCACAATAATCAAACAAATAATTAAACTGTCCCTCAAATTGAGCAGGTACAAAGCATGCTCAGTTAGGATTGAACGTATCACAAATAATGAAAACTAAAATCACCAATGGGGAATACGTGGATTTAGGAAACCTTATAGATCCAAACCACCTTTCTCTTAAGGAAGAAAAAACAGTGGTAATGATCGATGGGCTTCTAACCACTAAAGAAAAATCTAAACAAACAACTCAATTGAGAAATGGACAGATGCTTTTCTAGTTTTTACTAGCATATATCCACCTGGAAAAAAGTTAAGCACCCCTAGACTTTTTTTTGCTTTTCGATAATTTAAAATATTTTTGAATTTTCATGATTTTGGTCAGTTTTAATCTTCAGTATATGACTATAAGGGTATAAGCTTTCGGTTAAAAGCACTTAAAAAGCGGGAGATAACTCTTCAGGAAATTTGACACCAAAATGTCAGTTTAAAACCAAGGCTTCCAGCAGTCATTAGTGCTTAATGTGGACATACTCGAAATTGACTCTTTGACGATACATAATCAATCTTTTGATTATGATTTACATTTTCAAGTGCGATTTGACAATTATTGAAAGTTTGGAGCTTTAGGCGACCATACTTTTCGAAGACCATGATAATGTACAAAAGCCATCTTTTTTGCCATGTCGTGTTATGTAAATAAAAGAGGTCTTTTTGTTTCTTACAAACATGTTAAATTGTGCTTAACAGTGCATATTTTAGTTTGCAATACAGATTAACAATGACTTTTAGTTAAATAATGTTTAAAAAGTGTTTTGAAAATGTATTATTAAAAAAAATCACAGGGGTGCTTAACTTATTTCCAGGTGTATATATAAGTGTTCACCCGGAAAGAACACAAAACCTGTTAAAATATATGCACCCTGTAAGGCTTGGTGCAGCACGACTGCGTGGATTGGGTTGGAAAGAATACGACCAACAATTTAGACTAAAAATGGCATTTGACCCAACCAAACCATGGGAAACTGTTGATAGTGAGTTGTGGTTAATGTACATGATCAGCGATGGTAGCAATACATCGAACAATGTTCTTGCACCACCAAAAACACATGGCAAATTAAAACCATAAACAAATGTAACAATTTTAATTATAAAAGGTTCATGTGATCGCCACCCATGTATGTACCAACACTTGTGCTATAAATGTTCTCAACCAGATCATCCATTTCTATCATGTCCCTTAAACAGAAGCCAGCCCCCAATGGTGACTCGACCTTTTCGCCCTAGAACACCTAACCAATACTTTGTCACTCCCCCACAAGACCCAAAGGTACATGTATGGTCAGCCAAGAAATAGCCCAGCCTTCTTGGAATTAGGAAAATCCCCAATCAAAATTGAGCCATAGAAATTTAGCTTCCCGCATGGGAATGCTACGGGTCCTACTCGTACCGAGACATGCAGCAGGGTTCCTTTACGTTCGAGGAACGTGACATTTTTCCCAACACGGTGCATCACTATGGTTTGCGGTCAGGTTTTCCGCATTATCGCCTGACGACCCCGCATCTTTCGATGTCTGGGCTGCCCCATTCAACCACCTGGGACACACATCCCAGGAGCTTTGTGGGCAGAGCGGCCTGACCCGATGTCATGTTTCTGAGCGCTCTTTAGTGGACTTTTACCGACAAGCTTAGCGCTGCTGCGGGCCTATTCGCCAACCGGAACCCGCGTGGGTTAAACAATACCGTGCGTCACAAGGGATGCACATCGGGACCTCCTTCTCTTGTGTCATCAGATAGCCATGGGTGACTTACGAACGTCCTATGCGGCATCTAGTGATGACTACCTGGTCTCGACGGCATAAGAATGAAGCATGACTCTCCCCAAGCTGTGGCTTGAGCTCATGAAGTTTGTTATGCTCAGTGGCAGCCCAAACCTCGTCCCAACAACTTTGAACATATACTCGGATTGTATTTCTACAATCCGAATAAAGAATAAAACAATTGGACACTGGTTTACGTCTAATTAAAAGGAAACGGTCATTGAAGTCCAAAATCAACATGGCGACTGGCGAAAAAAAAGTTCAGACTTGTAAAGAATTCCATAGTGTTCAGACAAATGCTTTGCATTAAATTCATACTTGTAAAGATAATTATATCTGAACGAGTCGTTAATAGACGACAAGGCCCTTTGTCTGAACAATAACTAATAACCTAATAACTTAACTAATTTGAGTTTTTCTTCGACATATTTAGGGTAATACTTGAAACAAACAATTTACTAATGTTTGTTTCAAGTTCAAAGCGAATAAAGTATGTTTTGTCCTTATTCAGTAAAATGAAATTCTACGCAACTCCTCACATGGTCTATTTCCATGAGAGCCCTGTGGTGAAAGTTTACATTTCCTTTCGGCCCTCCACCCCATATTGCTCATCATCATTTATTGGTCTTTCTATACCCTTTAATGTTAATTGCCATTGTATAACATATATGAAGTCATTTCAAAACATCATTTTTGTGTGCAAGAAACACTATATTGACTGTTTGACAGCTGAATTGGGGGTTGGTTGTACCAGCAATAGTACCACATACACGGATACAACCCTGTCTAAGGAGGAAATCATCGACAATCACAAATCTGTCATTTCCTCCTTCGGCCTTTCTGTTGGTGGCAGTAATGATGACATTCCATCCCTGTATTGGATTCCTAAATTACATAAAAATCCATACAAACAGCGCTTCATTGCAGGATCATCCAAATGTACAACTAAGCCTCTTTCAGTTCTGTTAACTTCAATACTTACGGCAATAAAATCCGGCCTCCAGAAATATTACGATTGTTGTTATTCTAGAAATGGTGTCAATCAAATGTTGATCCTGAAGAATTCAAAAGAACTGATGGAGATTTTTAACTCTAAATCAGTTTCATCTTGTAACAGCATCAAAACATTCGATTTCTCCACACTTTACACTTCTATTCCACATGAACAACTGAAATCGCGATTGGCACAGCTGATTAAACGCAGCTTTTTCAAAAAGAATGGAAAACGCAGGTACAAATTTCTTGTAGTCGATTATACCAAGACTTACTTTGTCATCAATGACTCTAAGAAAAAGAACAAATTTACAGAAGACCAAATAATCGACATGCTCAACTTTCTTATTGACAACATATTTGTTCAGTTTGGTGGACGTGTTTTTCAGCAAACAATAGGGATTCCAATGAGCACTAATTGTGCACCTTTGCTTGCTGATTTGTTTCTTCAGTCATATGAAGCAGACTTCTTACAATCTCTTCTAGACAAAAAAAGACCGTAGACTAGCTCTCTCTACCTCACGTTCCGTTATATTGATGAGTGAGTGAGTGAGTTGGTGTTTTACGCCCGTGCAACGCTATATAGGTTATCTACAGGCGATGAACATGAAAAGGGTGATAAAATAAACATGAAACGATGATGATAATGAAATATGGGGTGGGATGGGACACAAAGGAACGGTAAATTTTGAAGAACCACAGGAAAATGGGAGACGTGGGTACGGGCAGAAAATTTAGCCTATGTGGTGCACTACTTGGCGGTCCACAAAGGGGTCTTTTACGTGCATGAAGCGTGGCACTCTCCACACACGTTGGCCCACTATGGTCGGCGGTCAGGGTTTCCGTATTATAGACCTGACAACCCCCGCTGACGAGGGCAACCCTATTCAGCCACCTAGGGTACACACTTGGTCGCTCTGTGGGCTGAGCACTGACCCGACGTCAGAATCCCAAGACCCTTAGTCGCCTCTTACGACAAGCTAGGCTCTGCTGCGGGCCTATTCGCCACCCGGGCCCCACACGGGACGTTATATTGATGATGTCCTTTCACTAAACAATTCTCGATTTGGTGACTTTCTCCATCTCATATATCCCCAGGAGCTTGAGATAAAGGACACAACGGATTCTAGGAAGTCTGCTTCATATTTAGATCTACATCTAGAAATTGACTCACAAGGAAGACTTTCAACAAGGCTCTATGACAAACGTGATGACTTCAACTTTCCAATCGTCAACTTTCCCTTCTTGTGTAGCAACATTCCGTCCGCTCCAGCTTATGGAGTTTACGTATCTCAATTGATTCGTTACTCCAGAGCGTGCGGGACTTACATCGATTTCCTTAGCAGAGCGACACGTCTGACGCAAAAATTGCTCACACAGGGTTATGTTGCTCCCCGGTTGCTGTCTTCACTCAAGAAATTTTACGGAAGACATCATGCACTTATAGACAAATATGGGATTTCGATCTCTCAGATGAGTGCAGATGTTGGTTTGTCATAGGGTGTTGTTTTGTCTTCCTTTACCGGATTTGACACGCTGAATGGACTATTGGCAACGCGACGGGTGTGCTAAAGCAAGCAGGAACTGCTTACTCTTCCGGAGCACCTGAGTTCACTCTTGTTTCGACTGGAGTTCGCGTTGCTGATTGATATTCAGTTATTTTGTGTTTCCATGTTTTATATGTTGTCTGTTTTTGTCCCGTTCCTGTTGGAGTTTACTGGTTTTGTCTCTGCCCTTTCGGACTTTTGATATTCGGATGCCCCATTGGTACCTCTGCTTCGCCATTGTTGGGAGATTCTTCGTGATATTATCTTGTTGAGCTAATTGGCATTTTAACTAGTCTCGGTATAGAAAACTGGGTTCTAAAACTGATTTCCAGAATTATATGAATGGATTATTCAAGTTTATATTAATCTTCCAATCTTTGTGTCACTAATGCTTGGCTTTCATTATTGAAATAGAAATACAGGGATATGCCACATTTGGTTTTTTTTCAGGAAAACTATAATTGAAAATTTTTGCTACTTAATATAACGAACTCAAGTGTTTGTACATCGATATGACACTTCAGTAAATCGATTGATTGATTGTTGTCTGCTTCATGTCCCGTCGGCGATATTGCAGCCATCATCGGGACAAAAACAGGTTATTATTACTGAATAAAACTTTGATATAAAACAAAGTCAAAAGACCGAAACTAAAATGTTTATCACCAATAAATAGATAAAAGTAGACATTAAAACAGACTAAGTAAAAGATAAAAATATATCAATAATATTTGTATACTTATAACAAAATTGTAACACGAACACACAATACAAAAACAAATAAGTTTCAAACATCCACTAGTATGTGTATGAACAACACAATGATAAAACAGAAAAATAAAACTATAATTTATAATATAAACCAACTTCTTTCAAGAAGTTGATGATGGCATCATTTGGAATGCCGCTGAACAAATCGTACATAGAAGCACAGTTGAAATATTTATCACGCATTGGAGCGACATCAACACAGTCAAGGAGAACATGCCTCACCGAATACGGAGTGTCACAAGGGATGCACACCGGTGCCTCCTCTTGCGTCATCAAGTGGCCATGAGTGACTCTAGAATGTCCAATACGACATCTAGTGATGACCACTTGGTCTCGACGACATCGGAATGAAGCATGATTCTCCCCAAGCTGTGGTTTCAACTCATGAAGTTTGTTGTGCTCAGCGGCAGCCCAAACATCATCCCATAAATTTTGAACATATAAACGGATTGCATTTCTGCAATCCGAATGAGGAATAAAACATTTTGAAATAGGTTTGCGAAGGGCTTCCTTCGCAACCCTGTCCACGACTGAATTTCCATGAATACCAGTATGACTGGGTACCCATAGAAAAATCAATTCTGCACCACCTCTCATCAACTGGTGAATCATGTAAACAATTTTACTGATTAATGGATTTTTTAGTTTGCGGTTCTCAATTGCCAAAAGACAAGAGAGAGAATCAGAACAGATGAAGAATTGTGCGTGCTCTGAAGCATCAATTAAACGAAGAGCTAAAATAATGGCTCTGGCTTCAGCTGTAAAAATGGAAGCAGAAGATGGGAGTCGTTGGGTGGAAGTGCTATTTCCTAAGATAGCAGCAGAAGCAACGCTATCACCATCTTTAGACCCATCTGTATAAACAGTCAGAAAATCAGGGTATCTAGATTTAATTTTACAGTAATCCTGTTGAATAAGCAAATGATTTGTTTCAGACTTTTTATGTTTTCGAAGATCAAAATTAAATTCAGGTTTTAGAAGTTCCCAGGGTGGAACTTTCAAAGGTGTAACAGGATTAATTGTTTCCAAATCAATATTAAGGATAGCTAAATGTGGTGCAATACGAATGCCAAATGGAGGAGTTTTATTTTCATGTTTTTCATAAACAGTTTTAAGAGGTGGGTTGAAAACACAGTCGTGGGCAGGGTTGCCAGGGAAAGCCTTCAGCTTTGTAGCATATTGGAGACCGAGTTTTATTCTGCGATGTTTCAGGGATGGTTCATTTGCCTCCGCATACAGGCTCTCAACAGGAGAGGTCCTGTATGCACCGAGGCAAAGTCGTAATCCCTGATGATGGACAGCATCTAAAATTTGTAAATAAGACTTTTTAGCTGATCCATAAACAATACAACCATAGTCCAATTTCGATCTCACAAGAGACCTGTACAAATTTAAAAGAACAGATTTATCAGCTCCCCAGTCAGTACTGGAGACCACTTTAATAATGTCAAGAGCCTTGAGGCATCTTGATTTTAACATTTTGATATGGGGTAGAAAGGAAAGTTTTCTGTCAAAAAGAACGCCAAGAAATTTTGATTCTTCGACCATTTTTATTTTTTTATTATATAAATATAAATCTGGGTCAGGATGGAGTTTTCTCTTTTTACAAAAGTGCATGGCGACTGTTTTACTTTCTGAAAACTTAAAACCGTTTTCAGAGGCCCATTTTTCAATTCGATTAAGGCAAAGTTGTAACTGCCTTTCAATGGTGCTCATGTTTTTGGCGCTGTAGCAAATTAAAAAATCATCAACATATAAAGAACCTTCAATGTTATCTTTCAAAACTTTGGCAATACTGTTTATTTTAATACTGAAGAGAGTGACAGAAAGAATGCTACCCTGAGGAACACCCATTTCCTGATCAAACTCTTCAGACAATGTTTTATTAACTTTAACATTAAAATGTCTATCAGAAAGGAAGTCGGCCAGAAAGGTTGGTAGCCTTCCTCTCAACCCCATATCAGAAATGTCTTTTAAAATGCCATACTTCCATGTGGTGTCATAAGCTTTTTCGAGATCGAAAAAGATAGACACCACATGTTCGTTCTTCGCGAAAGCGTTTCGAAGAAAAGACTCGAAACGGACCAAATGATCTTGTGTGCTCCTGCCTTGGCGAAATCCACATTGGATATTCGAAAGGAGTCCATTGGACTCCAGGAACCAAACAAGCCGATCATTGATCATACGCTCAAGGGTCTTACAGACGCAGCTTGTCAAGGCTATCGGACGATAGTTGGAAGCATCTGTATGATCCTTCCCTGGTTTGGGGACAGGAACAACAGTTGCAAGCTTCCAAATTTCGGGCAATTTTCCATTAATCCATACATCATTCATCAAATTTAAAAGAGTGGTCATAGAAATGTCAGGAAGATGTTTTAAAAGCTGATAGTGGATGTTATCAGGACCACATGCTGTATCGTGTGCTTTGCCTAAAGAGGCTTTAAGTTCGTCCAAGGAAAGGGGAGAATTGTAGCTTTCAGAGTTATCAGACTTAAAATTTAATTTGGTTTTTTCAGCTTTTTGTTTAAATTTTTGAAAGTCAGGTTTGTAATTGGATGAAGATGAATGTTTAGCAAAAGTCTCAGCTAATTTGTTGGCAATATCTTTTTCAGATGTTAGAGTGGAATTGCCAACATTAAGATGCTTGACAGATGATTTAGAGTTTTTGCCTTTCATTTTTTGTATAAAATTCCAAATCTTATTCATGGGTGTACGAGAAGTTAAACCAGATACAAACTTTTTCCAGGATGTTCTTCTTGTTTGTTTGCATGTTCTTCTAGCCTTGGCCCGAAATATTCTAAATTTACTTAAATTGTCTTTAGTTTGGTGGTTATCAAAATGTTTTTGAGCTTTATTTCTATCGTCGATAGCCTTGCCACACTCGTCTGTAAACCAGGGTTTATTTACCCTTTTTGGAGTTGCCGAGGTCTTAGGAATTGTGTCATCAGCTATAGAAATAAGGGTTTCATTAAAAACAGATATAGGATCTTCAGCTTCTGTAAAAAGTTCTGGTCTTAATTTTTCTGAACAGAGAATTGAAAATTTTTGCCAATCGGCTTTTTCTAATTTATAACGAGGAGTTCTTCGTTCAGGTTCACCAAAAAGATCTTTTAAAATGATAGGAAAGTGGTCACTTCCACAGAGATCGTCATGGACTTGCCATGAGAAGTCTGTTAAAAGAGAAGGATCACAAATGGAAAGATCAATCGATGAATATGTTCCATTACCAGAATGTAAAAAAGTAGAGGAGCCGTCATTGAAGATACAAAGCGATTCTTTTGACAAAAAGTCCTCAATCTTTTTACCCTTATCATTGATGTTAGCGCTGCCCCATAATGGATTGTGAGCATTGAAGTCTCCCAATACCATATATGGAGCAGGAAGCTGATCTGTTAATTGTTTAAGTTGTGCTAATGTTAAATTATTATTATTGGGAGGTATGTAAACTGAGCATAATGTGACTGTTTGATGTAAAGAAATTCGGACGGCAACTGCTTGCAGATCTGTAGTTAAAGGAATAGAACTATGAAGAACTCTGTCCTTAACTAAGATGGAGGATCCGCCAGCAGCTCGCTCAGTGTTGGAAAAGGTACTGTACATAGAATAACCCTTCAAGGAAATGGTGTCAGTTTCCTTGAGATGTGTTTCCTGAAGACAAAAGACAGTTGGATTAAAAGACTGCACTAAGAGTTGTAATTCAAGAAAGTTGGCCTTAAGGCCTCGGCAATTCCATTGAATGATGGTACTCATTTTGGAGTCTGTATGGGATCAGAAAGTCTACCGAGTGATCGCCTACGTCTCCTCTGTGGAGACTGGCTCTGTGAACGGTCGACAGGTGTTTCCGATAGATCCATATCAGACTCCATGTCGTCACCAAGAGAGCCGAAACGATTATGCATATAAATAGCATCTCGTTCGGCCTTCTTTGATCTACGCATTTTAAGCGGTGACGTCTGCTGCGATGAACTCTGGCGTCTTCCTGGCTGTGAGGGTCGCTGCTGTCTATTTCCAGGTTGAGCAGCAGATGACGACCTTGAGGAAGACGATTGACTCTGTTTGGAAGAAACAGAAATTGATGGGGGTTGAGGATTAGAAGCTTTGGTTGGAGCTCCAAATCCAGCCCAAGATGATTTACGTGGAATTTTAAACAGTTCCTCATCGACCATTGAATCATTATCTGGACCTGCTGTGGACTTACGTGGCGGGGGATGATTATCACACAACTCTTTCCAAGGCCTCGCGTATTTTATATTGCTTTTGGGGATATCATCCACAAAACAGTCAGCACCAAACATCCATCCATTGGTGTTGCAAGTACGGGGCTTAATTTCACCCTCAGGCCAAGTGTACATGGTTTGCCAACCATATGTCCTAGAGGGTTTAGCAGCCTCTGCGTAAGACATGGATGGTGCTGTATCACTCGAGATAGAGACTTGACGACGAGCTTCTTGGTAGGAAATGTTCTTTTCTGCTTTCAGTTTTTGGATTTCTTTTTCACGTAGAAGAGTTGGACATTGTTTTGAAGAAGAAAAATGATCACCACTGCAGTTTACACATTTTGGACTTTTAGTACAGTTGAAATCCGAGTGGCCTTCCTGAGCACACTTGACACATTTTTCCTTCCCGTTACAGGTGGCCTTCCCGTGGCCAAAACGTTGGCATTTAAAACAACGGAGAGGATTCGGAATAAATATGTCTACGGACACTCTGAAAAGACCCAGATGAATGTGACTTGGTGGAGCTGCAGAATTGAATGTTATAAGGTAAGTATTTAATTTAATAATGTTGTTGTCTTCCTTTTTTGTAAACCTTTTAACTTGTAAAACACCCTGTGATGAAAGTTCAGAGCAGATTTCTTGCTCTGACAAATCGGTAAGGTTTCGATCTCTATCTCGAATGATACCTTGAGATCGATTCAATGATCGATGAGCTTCAGCTGAAACAGGTAATTCTAAAATACGTGAAATGGTCATAATGTTTTTGGCTTGTTGTTGCTTTGTACACTCGACTAGAAGATTACCGGATCGGAGTTTCATTACCTTTGGAACATCACTTCCGGTAACGCCTTTGATCGTTTTTGCAATGACAAAGGGCGAAACCTTTGACAAAGGACGAGTGGTATCTTTGCTTGAAATAACAATGAATTTAGGCCAACTATCATTTGTTGTATTTTGACGTTTGGATGAAGCTGATACGTCTTGATCTTCACTGTCACTTAAAGAAATATTACGTTTTAAATTTTCATTAGAACTTGTTGCTTGTTGTTTTTTAGGGGAACCCATGATGATAGAAAAGAGTTTCACTGCCTTGCTCCCCGCCCGCCACGGAGCGCCAACAAGGGCGATGCTGTTGTACAACGGGTCTCCTGTTGAAAGCACCAGGGCTACAAGGACAGTATACTCGCACAGAGTATTCCTTTAGGGAGACAAGCATCGTGCCAGGGGTTACCCGGCGATACAACTCTCCAGAATAACATCCACACGATTGACCCATGAGCCACCGCCTTCTGTAAAGCATAAATGGAATCAAATCAATATTTTCAAAAGTCAAAAACAGTAAATTTGAAATAAAATGAGAAGATGCTTCACAGGGCTTGGCGTGACCAGCCGATTGATCAGACCGAGCCAAATCTGACCGCCTGTCTAGGAGAAGTAAGGGCCAAAGCCCACATACGTGGACCAGGATCCCGTCCTCCCCCGACACAGGTCGCAACACACGGCAAACATGTTGACCCGTTTAGTCGCTTCTTACGACAAGCTTTACGGGCAGCTGCGGGACTATTCTTTTCACACCCGGTTCCCGCACAGTAAATCGCTTCAGTAAATCGTTTAAATTATATTTATATAAAAAACAACACTTTCAAACACTTCAATTGTTTGCTTATTTCTAAATAATTGTTTGTCATAAGCAAATGTAAATACCAATTTATCAATAACTAATATGATGTGCTTAACATTTAAACTTAAATTGTTTGTAAATGCATGAAGCGACCATAATTAACCAGACAAATCGAAAAGTGTAACAAAGCACACTTGACATTGTACTGTTTTTGTTTACGTAGACGTAAATGTCTCTAATGATTGACACTTGAAAAGGTAAAGAAAACAAATGTTTTACAACGCTAATTATTTTGTACAACCGTGTGGGGTCCAAATGACTAAGAGTTCCGCAGCTTGGTAAAGCTTGTCTACGGAAGAAAACTGAAACCTGTACATCGTGAATGAAAAAACAAATCAGCACGCAAAGGTGCACAATTAGTGTCCATTCGAATCCCTATTGTTTGCTGAAAAACACGTCCACCAAACTGAAGAAATAAGTTGTCAATGAAAAAGTTGAACATTCAATTTTAAATTAAGGCCACACCAAATTACATGTAATGCCCTTTAGGTCGAACTTGTCGATTGCTTGAAGCCACTGAGAAATGAAAAGCTTCGCTGAGCGTAGCATGATACGAGCCGAAAAAAAAAATTATTCTCCATTTTATATCCGCTGTTTTACAAGACCAAACATGCAAAATAAATTTTCAAAATCGGACCTCAAATAAAAAAAATCGATTTGGCCCCTTGGCCCCATCTTCGCTAGCCAAGGGTTACGATCCGCCCAATCCTCTTCGCCCTTGATGGATCTAGCCAATATTTTGTATCTCCGCGGCGGTAATTTTGATAAGCTGCGGCTATAGGTAGCTGTTTCCAATAACATAGCCGTTTATAAACGATCACGCATCTATCACGCAAGGGGGATGAGTGGTCTAAGGCGCTGGTTTAAATACCTCTCCAATGATCAATAGCCGATCACCTTTCAGCTGGTGTTCGAGTCCCGTTTGTACTTAACAAAAAAAGAGACCCCAAACTGTATGTGATAAGGTTTGTCAGTTACCTACCCAAGGTCGGTGGTTTCCTCCGGGTACTCCGATTTCCTCAACAAATAAAACTAACCGGCCTACATGCCCCAGGTGCGTCGATAAAGGGCGTAAAACACCAACACACACACCCAGTCCACACAGTGCCCCCAACACACACTATCACGCAGGGGAGACAAAATGTAAACATGGCAGCATGTAGCAACTTTTGTCGTTTGTGTCACGTAACACTGCCACCAAAGCACAGAAGAACATTATTTACTTAGTCAACGTATACAAGTGTAATGATACATATCACATAAGGATGACGAGCTGTCGGGTTACATTTGTTGATTTTGTTTTACACAACTTAACAAGCTTTCAAAAAAGAATTCGACATTGCTCATCGCATTGAGGCACTAAAGACCGAAAAACATTCATTCATTAAGTTGCTAAGAGAATAATATTTGCAAGGAATTCAACAAGCAGCTACCACAACATCCACTGAATCAAAACTGCAGCATGCCAAGTTTCTTCTGACACCACAATCTGGGAAAAGAGAAATTTGGCAGTATCCTACATGTACACCTAGAAAAGTAAAACGACATTAATTTTCACTTCAACAAAAGCAACAGAAAGGTAGATTTTGCAATAAAATATCTTCTACAGCGCCGACATCATCATTAGACCAAGGCAAAAGGTTAGTTAGTTAGTTATTGCTCTACTCCCAAGCAGCACGATTTCGGCTATATCCGGGAGATGAACATGAAAGTGGTGATACAATGAACATGAAATGATGTTGAAGTGGAGAAAATGGGGACACAAGGCCAATCGGGAAGGAGAGTTTTGACTGCCACTGGAAAAAGGAGTGATGGGTAGGGACGGGAAATTTAGCCTCCTGCATGGGGATCCTACGGGTTCTACTCTTACCGAGACCCGCAGCAGGGTTCTTTAACGTGCGAGGAACGTGACATTTTCCCAACACGGTGCACCACTATGGTTTGCTGTCAGGTTTTCCGCATTATCGCCTGACGACCCCGCATCTCTCGATGTCAGGGCTACCCCATTCAACCACCTGGGGCACACATCCCAGTCGCTTTGTGGGAAAAGCCTGACCCGATGTCAGGTTTCTGAGCGCTCTTTAGTGGACTTTTACCGACAAGCTTAGCGCTGCTGCCGGCCTATTCGCCACCCGGAACCCGCACGGGTGCAAAGGCAAAAGGAAGAGAGTTAATGTTACTTAATTTTCGAATAAAGTAAAGGTATTGATTTATCATAAATTATGATTGGAAGGTTTGAATAGTTTTGATAATATTTCTGAATGGATTTAGGTTTTATTTGGATGAAAAAAAAGTAGAAGATATCATGCAATATGTAAAAATCTATGTTGTAACAGTTAAAATCATGAAAAACAGTTGATAATTATTTTATCTAGTACGGAGAAATCTGTATGTATAAATACATACGACACATAATACATGAGGGTAGTACAGTAATAATTTTATATAATTTTCTTTTCAGAACGATGAAGTTAAAAACTCGTTAAAAACTCATCTCACATTGGCTTCCACCAGCAATGAAATCTAGAAGCTGTGTTTTCCCCAATATCACTTTTTAAACTCGGTGAGTATTTTAAGATTGTTAGAGGCAATAAGCATACACGTGTTTTAACATTTGCAAGTAGCAAATGACACAAATATCCCTTAAAAATGATTTTGCCAAAGGCGGCAAATCTTTTCATCCTATTGTAATGTAAATAATATATAAATACATATTAACAGTTAAAAATTATTGTTTAATTTTAAATATTTTTACATATTTTTTTTACAAAGACTGAAAGCAGTAACAAAAATGTGAAGAAAACCAAGAAACTGAGCAGCAAAGTCTTACCTGATAAAGATTTGGAAAGGTAATTTGCACCCAAAGTGTCTTATTAGAATTTAAGAAACCATAACGAGGCCGTACACAAGATATATTTTTTATGCTTATAACATATTAAATGATTATCTTGATTTAAAGTAATTCAAAAATTAGAACAAAATTAAAAATTACAAAACACTGTCAATGTTGTCCTGTTCCTTTTTTTAACTCACCTGGCCTAAGGCACGTGAGCTATTGCCATCACTTGGCGTCCGTCGTCGTCGTCGTTAACTTTCCTTCAAACTTCTTCTCCTCTGAAACCGCTGCACAGATTCAAACCAAATTTGGTCTGGTGGTACTTTAGGGTATCCCCCACAGAACTCATGTGGGGATTTTTGATTCGTCGAAAAACATGGCCGCCGTTGCTAAAAATAGACCAGGGGGTCAGACTACTGTTTTTGGCTTGTAAATCCAAAAGTATAAGAGATAGATGAAATCTGCTGCCACCCTACTGCTTCAGCATCAAAAGTTCTACAAAAGTCTCCATTTGGTCCAAGTTGTCAGATGACCCCTACCCACCTCTCCCCTTATCCTTTGGTTATTCAAAATTTACCGGTCCTTTATGTCCCATCCCATCCCCATATTTTATTTATCATAATCATTTCATGTTCATTGTTTCATCATTTTCATGTTCATCGCCTGTAAATAACCTATATAGCGTTACACGGGCGTTAAACACCAACTCACTCACTCACCTTTTACTCGATCACTGATTGTCGACCTCGGCCCCTAAAATCTCTCTGAAGCCTTTCTAATGGACATCCCCCTTTGATGGTCTAAAAAAGAATATTAAATGTTTAGGGTCTAACCAGGGATGTTCGGACACCCTGCGACATTCCCTTCATAATATGCAGAACAATTTCGGAAGCGCTCTGTAACTAATTCTGCACGAGATTTCACCATTCAATCCTTAGTCCTATAACATAATACACTGTTTTATTTTAGACAAGATGCGTCTCTACGTCTTATGTTATAGGGCCTGATTATTGATAAAACATACAAATGTAGTGAAATAAAAGATATTTGAAATTAATAATACCAAAGTTGGAAAATTCAGACGACAACTTTGGGGTAGTTCGAGTTCGAACCACCCCTGACGAAAGTTTATAGGAACATGTTATCTTGCTGAACGATTTGATCACCAGATTTATGACCAGACATTACACTGGCGCCGTCGTATGTCTCTCTCTGCACTTTTCAAGGTTCATATTTAGTCCCATCGATACATCTTTGATCGATTCTGCTATTGTGACAGCCTGTGTGTTGTCTATTTTGTATAGACCAATTAGATCTTCATGCACCTGTAAGTTTTCGTCAATACATCGAAGGCAAACAACTAGCTGTGACGATTACTAACGTCTGTCGTTTGATCGGCCATTATACTAGTAGCAAAAAAAATAGAATTGCGAATGTCGGAAGCTAAACCTGTGATTATTTGATCGGACATATTTGATTGGATCTCATTTTGTATTCCCGGAGATGTGTACCTATTAGTTTTTTTTTTCTGTGGAGCCATTTCTCGAAGTCTAGATCTCACTGACTTATCAATTTGTTTAGATGGTTGAAATTTGAGTCTGTATCATTATCAGCTCCTCTGAAAGCGAGGCCTTGACGAGCTAAAAACTTTATATTGGAAATAATCTGAAGAAGAGATTGATTCTTTTCTTTCTCATTTTCTAACTGTCCAACCAACATTTCGTCAACTTGTGATTTTCCTCTTTCAAGAGACAGTCTTTGTATTGCTTCTTTGTGACAGTTTGACTCCAAATGCTTTGTTAATATTCGTTTAGCATCATTCAAGTTTGAAAAGCCAGACGAAATAAATGCAGGATCTGCATTTCCGCTTGTTATCATACTTTTTTCATATGTGTAAAGGAATGACAATATGGTTTATCATTATGTAATCGATACATGTATTCATCAGATTGAATCATCAGCATATGCATAACACTATTCACCTTTTTTCTAAAACTCTGGCCGAAGCAGCTGCCCTGAATCTTGGAAATAGACCAACATTGCAAAATGTCCAGATAACAGATGTAAGAATTAGTAAAAAATGACAGAATGTGCTATTTGAATTTTGATCATCACAAAAAAAATCAGATTTGTTTGGAATATATAGTCTGCCGAACTGTAGTAAAATTGTGGGTCGGTTTGAGATATATAAAATCCTTGATACTTTTCATGCAAAACTTGTTAAATTTGATTAATAGCAAGAGCAATTATTTTGGGTTTGATAAGTAAGGGAGACAATTTCCCTTGTACTAAATCATATATACCTAACTTTAATTGATTAAACTGATCAATGATAGTATTTGAAATAGTAAGGGTTTCTATAACTTTTGATTGAACCTGTATCATAAAATCTTCCAATGTAATTAATTTAGTATTGAATTACTTTTGTAATACATTGATCTCATTGTAATTGTCAGATATCTTTGTGACTAATTTTGATATGCATTTGTCAACAGAAGCCATATATTACGCTTCCTGTTCGTCATGTACAGTCATGGCTTTTATTCTTCGATTTTGATTTAGCTTTTGCTGAAGATGATGGAATTAACGTTTTAACTAAGTCAATTGTTTGGATTAATTTGATGACATTTTGCTGTTGTACATAGTTCATTTTGTATAACAATTCATTAACAGATTGACAAATTGATTTCCCGTTGCAAAGCACAATTTAATGTGTTCCTCTCTTTACAGGAATCTTTATTTCAAATGTGTACATATCATTTCCAAAATGGATGTTTCCGTGCTCTTCAAATACGATACCATAATTATTGATGCTGTTTTTGGGCAAGCCTTGGTTGACATGTTTCAAATAGAAGGACCATCACCAAAATCAAAATCCATAACATTTCAGCAGTGGGTTTCAAGAACTGAAACGCCTGTCTTTTGGCCTAAAACGAGAGAATTTAAATTTTGTTAGATTCAAGGTGAATGAACAATGCGTTCAGTTCAGTCTTATTTATTTTTTTTTCATGATAACTGTTATGAATCTATCAAATGAAAATTCAATGCTAAGCAAATTTCAATGTTTTGAAGTTATTTGCTATGTCTATGGTTTGTTAATTTGTGATGCTTGTTGATAAATTTCTAGGCTTGAAAAAAAAACCCAAAAATGATTAGTTTTTCTTATTTTTTTATTGAAAACTTTTTACCATGTTGATTATTTGTTACATTATTTATATTTTACTTAAGACTTATTTATCTCGAGATATTAACTAACTTTACTTTTACAAATCATTTAGTCTTTATATGAGAAAGTGGATACTTACTTTATTAAATCATATATAAAGACTTGCAATGAATTGTTTGATCTTTTTATCACATTAATATCTTCTTGTAAAAAAAAACTTTGTTTTTTTGCGTTAGCGTCTTTTACTGTCTCTGGTGTGATTATTATAAAAATCAACCAAAAGACCTTCACCAATATCCTTTTCAGGAATCCAGGTTGTACGGGAGTAACAAACCCATTTTACCCTGTAAAAGTTTTGGCCATGGCGTCTGCCTTTAGCTAATAGTTTTTTCAGCCTTAAATTGATTGTCATCATTGCCATTGTTGTCATTATTGCCATTGTTGTCATTATTGTCATTGTTGTTATTATTGTCATTGTTCATTAATGTCATTGTTGTCCTTGTTGTCAACTTGTGAGACATCATCATTGACTTGTTTCCCATTTTCATTTGTGTCGTTGTTGTCTGGTCAATGTTGTCATGAACATGTGGTGTTCTGTGATCTTGCGGATCTTCATACAATCGTAATCTGTTTGCATGAATTCTGGACTTTAACAGTTTATGATCATTGATTCTTCTTTATTTGTAGGTGTTTTCATAAGCTTGATTGATATAAAAGGGACCTTTCCATTTTGCATGTAGCTTGGGTGAAACCCCCTCTGGTATCATCATACATTGCAAAAGTACCCTATCACCTACCGTGAACTTAGGGGTCATACCTAGATTTTGACTCTTCTTGTGCCTTACTTACCCTTTCCTTGGCTAATGTTTGTTTGTATAATTTTCAGATGTTCTATAAATTCATTGATGTATTCTTATGTATGGAAATATCAAAAAGCAAGTTCATTTCTTTTCCAAATACCATATGGAATGGGGATAACCCAGTTGATTCAGTGTTTGGTGACATTCTCATAACACTTGGTAGAATGTTTGCCCAGTTTGTCTGATCTTTGTCGTACGTAAAGTTTGTTCAATAATACTAATTATTCTTTCACAGGTGGTATTTGATTGTGGGTGATAAGAACTAGTATGATGCCTTGTGACATGGAACAATTGGGGTAATTTTGATAGAAAATTTTGAACACCAAGTTTCTTTCCTTGTAATGCACATGGTCGATATCCTCGGTGCTGGATTTGGCTTCCTTGTTCGAACATTTTAGTTTTGTGTACTTTTCGTTTTCAACAGTTTTGGAATTTGACCTTCCAATGTTTTGATTCAAATGCTACTGATGAGAGGTTACTCCTTGAAAAATCGATATATAGCATATCCAAATTAACAGTTCATACCCGCGTTTTGGTATTGGTAATTTTGACCTCTATCAGATACTAAGGTTTTAGGAGCTCCAAATGGTGTGAAAACTTTAGTGTAAAGGACATGAGCAATCTCTTATGCCTCTTGGGTGTTTTAACAGGAAGGCTTCACTCCACCGAGAAAAGCTGTCAACCACTAATAGTCATCCTCGGAAACCCAGGGGTTCTTCTCTCGCCTACTCGTTCATCACCCAATTCTATATTTATCTTTTTCAAATACTATCATTTTTGCACATTTTTCATTTTCGGGCAAAGCGCCTGTTTCCCTCGGAAACCCAGGGGTTCTTCTCTCGTTTACTCATTCAATGAGTAAGCGAGAGAAGAACCCCTGGGTTTCCGAGAATGAGATAAGTAATGAGTTCTTTTAATTTTGGGCACTATCTTTGGAGCTTTGCATTTCAGACATATCCTCTTATCTTACCTGCTGGTTGTTAATAACTGATACAAATTGTTTGGGATTCTCATTTTAAAATGGAATTTTAGTTATTGTGTTTTCCTTACCCGAATTACCGTCTGGGCTGTCCAGTTAGTTAGTTATTGCTTTACTCTCAAGCAGCACGATTTTTGCAATATCCGAGAGATGAACATGAAAGTGGTGATACAATGAACATGAAATGATGATGAAGTGGAGGGAATGGGGACACAAGGCCAATCTGGTAGGAGAGTTTTGACTGCCACTGGGAAAAAAAAGTGATGGGTAGGGACGGGAAATTCGGCCTCCTGCATGGGAATCCTACGGGTCCTACTCTTACCGAGACCTAATGTTTTTATCAGGAATGCCTGAACATGAAGAATTGCCACATGTATGCTATTATGGCGGCTTCTTTGAATTCCTCAAATGTTTTTTGGATTTTTTTGTTTAATATATGGTTCGAGACCATGGTGTAACCCTTTTTGGCGATTTTCACTTTAAGTGCTTCTGGGATGTGCTGCGAATTGGCCCTTAATTTTACTCTGTCCAAATATTCCTGAACAGCTTTTGTTGCCATTGTTAGGCTAATATATCTTCTTCTTCATGAGAGAACCTTGTCTCTAATAGTTTCAGTATTGATTTTAGTCCCGTGCGGGGCCCGGGTGGCGAATAGGCCCGCAGCAGAGCCTAGCTTGTCGTATAAGGCGACTAAGGGTCTTGGGATACTGACGTCGGGTCAGTGCTCAGCCCACAGAGCGACCAAGCGTGTACCCTAGGTGGCTGAATATGGTAGGCCTCGTCCGCGGGGGTTGTCAGGTCTATAATACGAATCCATAGTGGGCCAACGTGTCTTGAGAGTGCCACGCTTCATGCACTTAAAGGACCCCTTTGTGGACCGCCAAGTAGTGCACCACATAGGCCTAATGTTTCGCCCCTACCCACCTATCCCCTTTTGCTGTGGTTCTTCAAAATTTACCGGTCATTTGTGTCCCAACCCATCCCCAATTTTCATTTATCATCATCATTTCATGTTCATTTTATCATCCTTTTCATACCAACACGCTTTACTAGTATATTTATTGTTAAAGTTTTTGAACTTTATCTTGAAAACTGTAAGTGTTAGAGGAAAAGCTAGCATTACAAAATTGTTCAGCTCATTACTATCTACAAAAATGATTTCAGGGTCACACTTTTAAGTGTTTTCAATCAATTTTAACTTGTTTTTTATTCTTTCAAGTGAAAAGCTTTGTAACTTTGTATTCTTGATCTTAAAAGTCATAAAGTTATAATCATATAGTGTTTGGCATTTTCAATATTTTTGGTAGAGCACCTCTGATGAGTCTTGAATAGACGAAACTTGCGTCAGGCGTAGCAAAATTCATTGTCTGGAACTTTGTTGTCATTTGTATTACACACGTGCATTGAGGGTGTAAAGGATATCGTTACACTAAGTACATTTTGTGAACAATGGACCTCTTATTCTCAGTTACTTGTCTTTATTTCGATTTCAACTTCTCCGACTCCTCCTAGTAACTCCCACTCTCTTTCCTGTCCATAACAGCCTATGTCCATTTAGCTCCCGTTTTCGGTAAATTTTAACTGCCCTGTCCACTCGCTCTAAATTATCCTGCTTTGACCGGTTCGCACTTAAAGCGGTACATGTACATATCCAGTCAAATAGCCGACATATACAAATTTATTGCATAAATTATTTTGTGGAATTTTGTATGGCTTCATGAATATTCATACATTTGATAATCGGTTTGCTAACCTATGCAAACCAACTGTTTCCCATTATTATAATTTTGTTAATAATTTTATAAGTTAGCGGATAATTGATAATCTTTATTACATGTAAGTTTAGATTTAGCTGAATTATTTTCAATACTACATGTATAAGGTGAGAATTGTTTAATTGATATTCATGAGGATTTTTATTATTGGTAGTTCTCATATTAGACATTTTGGTCGAAAATCTTATAACTTATGCAACAGCATAATATAAGAATAATGGGTATAAGTGGCGGTAAAATAAATGACATGTATTCGTTAATGCATGAAATTCGGGATTTTAATCCTGATGTTGTTTTTATTCAAATTGGGGGAAATGATCTTACTAATAAAAAGATTCCGGCTGTTCAAGTTGCAAATGATATTTAAAAATTTGTCCGGAAGTTTAAAGTTGAAGTTGTAGCAATTGATTTGAATTTTTATAGATATAGTTGAAGGGGATTGATGAGTGTCGAAGTCTACAACTATAGGGTGGTATGTCTTAATGCTGTTTTAGAACACATGCATGCTGGTATTGATCATTATTTTTTGGAAACATAAAGGTTTGCAATCGCCAATGAAAGAAATATTAGGAAATGATGGTGTTCATTTGAATGTTGCTGGATTAGATAAGTTTTATCGAAAATTAAGAGGTTTTATTATATGTTGTGCCAGGACACTTTTAAAAGCGTTATTTGTTACCATTTATTTGATGGTTATTATTGTATTATTTACATATTAAGTAATATTTTAAATTAATCATAAATTATTTGTACATATTCTATACTTTTAATGTAACATAGTCATATTGGTTACACACCACTATATCATATTTACGTTACATGATTTTTTATTTATCTAAGTCGCCACAGTTCGTCAGTGGTTGGCACTATATTGCATGTTCCAATTGTATAATTATTAATTGAAGTTTTGGATGGTATGGGAAATAAGGGATCTTGGTCAAGAAAAAGCCCCTGATGTTTTATTGAAATTTCAGGGTGCCTGGCTCCCGAGGACTCGGGAGCGAAGATCGAAGAGGATAACGGAAAGAAGAGGCATTAATCGAAGGGCTACGGGAGATATCGCCGAAACATCAAGTCAGAATGATAATCAGGGCCACGGAAGATTTTGCAGAAACAACAGGACAAACTGCATCTGGAGATGGTATTGTCGGTGCCTTGAGAGGCCTTTCCGAAAGTTTTCAAAGTTGTAATGAAACACTTTACAGACAGTGAAGGCACAAAAGCGACGTCGACATCGGAAACAGTACCGATTAATTCAGTTTCGGGAAACATACAAACATTAACATCAAGTATGAGCCCTCAACAATCAGCAGACGTCTTTGAACAACCACAAACGTGCGGACGGATATGATTTAAACTTAATTCTCGCCACCCGACATGTCGTTGCGGGGGCATTAAATGTAGCCCACATTACATCATGTTCATATCAAGTGAAAAGTGTGTGACAAAACTTTTTTAAAAGTATTCATTACACAGGAAGTATATGTCGTCTATTGGCCAAATCCAATAATCCAAAGAGCCTACCACAAAATACAAGAAGAACTACAACTAGACCATCAGACAGTGAACCACTCGGTGAACTTTGTGGATCCACAGATTGGTGCACACACACAGAACATTGAATCATACTGGGCCAAGACCAAGTACAAGTTTAAGGTTATGAACTCCCCGCACGAACATCTGAAAGGTGTTAAGCAAGACCTTCTGCCATCCTACTTAGACGATAAAATGTGGAGAGACCGCTTCGGACAAGACTCGGAAGAAGCTTTCAACAACATCTGCAGACATATTTCAGAACAATATCCTGTGTAAAAAATGTTTATCTTTATTAAAGTAAACTTATTGTTTTTGTTATTAAAATGCATTGATTTAATAAACAATTTAATATCAGATTATTTCTATTTTTTATTAATAATTATCAATATATAACACATACAAGAAGCAGAGGTACCAATGGGGTATCCGAATGTCAAAAGTCCAAAAGGGCAGAGACAAAACCAGTAAACACCAACAAGAACAGGACAAAAACAGACAACATGTAAAACATGGAAACACAAAACAACTGAATATCAATCAACAACGCGAACTCCAGTCGAAACAAGAGTGAACTCAGGTGCTCCGGAAGAGTTAGCAAATCCGGTAAAGGAAGACAAATCAACACCCTATGACAAACCAACATCTGCACTCATCTGAGAAATCCCATATTTGTCTATAAGCGTCAGACGTGTCGCTCTGCTAAGGAAATCGATGTAAGTCCCGCACGCTCTGGAGTAACGAATCAATTGAGATACGTAAACCCGTAAGCTGTTGCTACACAAGAAGGGGAAGTTGACGATTGGAAAGTTGAAGTCATCACGTTTGTCATAGAGCCTTGTTGAAAGTCTTCCTTGAGAGTTAATTTCGAGATGCAGATCTAAATATGAAGCAGACTTCCCAGAATCCACGTCCCGTGCGGGGCCCGGGAGGCGAATAGGCCCGCAGCAGCGCTAAGCTTGTCGGTTAAAGTCCACTACAGAGCGCTCAGAAACCTGACATCGGGGTCAGGCCGCTTAGCCCATAAAGCGACTGGGATGTGTGCTCCAGGTGGTAGAATGGGGCAGCCCTGTCATAACGAATGCCGGGGTCGTCAGGGTATAATGCGGAAAACCTGACCGCAAACCATAGTGGGCCAACGTGTGTGGAGAGGGCCACGCTTCATGCACGTAAAAGATCCCTTTGTGGACCGCCAAATAGTGCACCATATAGGCTAAATTTTCTGCCCCTACCCATCACTCCCCTTTTCCAGTGGTCTTCAAAATTTACAGTTCCTTTGTTTCCCATCCCACCCCCACGTTTCTCTTTCAGTGTGTGTAGGTCCAATCAGGATTCATCATTGTATTTTCGACAGATAAGGGTTGATTGTGTGAAATCGGGTAAGGGTTGTCTATATTCCACTTAGGTAAGTGTTCTAACTAGTATGACCTCATTTCAGGTAAGTGTTCTTCATTGTTGGTCACCATAGGTAAGGGTTCCAGATTGTTTGAAGATTTTGGGGAGAGATTTCGTCGCTTTCTGGGTACATTGGCCTATGGTGCATTGAGGATGCATTGGCCTGTCTTGTGAGTTGGTTCGTTTTCCTTCTGGTTTGTGGTCGTACATTGGCACTTTTTCGCATGACATACATGGGTCTGTGTTATGGGTGCTGTGTCCTGGGTGGGTCTACACAATTCAGTTTGTTTATTATGTCTCCCAAACGAAGTTTGGAGACATGTTGTTTTTGCTCAGTTCTTATTATTCTTATTATTCTTATTATTATTATTTTTCTTCTTTCCGGGCGCGTTTTTCGAACACTTGTCTGCGGCGTTTCTCAGAAACTGATAGACAGAATCGCTTGATATCATATGACTTGATAGGCCCATACTCCTAGATGATCCTCCCGAAAAATTTTTTTCAATATGTTGGAGGGAACATATATTTTTGGGGTCTCAAAAGGGGTGGGGTTTTGCAAAATTTTACTATAGAAGTCTATGGGAAAAGTGAAATAACTTGATAATGTGTGAACTTAAAACTTGGAAATACTGTGTTACCTCATATATTTTAATTTTCATACCTGGCCACATTTAGTGGTGAGGTATTATGTAATACCTTCCGCATCATTGTCTTAAGGGGGGGTCATGCTCCACCCCCTGAAATGACAAAATACTAAATATTTTGAAAACCATTGAGATCCCCACCCTATAACCACATATATTATTACTCCTTATGATAAGACAAATCATTTGATACCATGGGGGGTCTGAGGGGGGTCACGCCCCACCCCCTCAAATGACAAAATACTAAATATTCTGAAAACCATTGAGATCCCCACCCTATAACCATATTTATTATTACTCCTTATGATAAGACAAATCATTTGGTACCATTGGGGGTCTGAGGGGGGTCATGCCCCACCCCCCTCAAATGAAAAAATGCTAAATATTCTGAAATTAGTTTAGATCCCCACCCTATAACAACATATATTATTACACTTAATGATTAGATGAATTATTTGGTACCATAGGGGCGTCTGAGGGGGGGGTCATGCCCCACCCCTCAAATGGTAGAATACTAAATAACTTGAGTTATTAGGGGAACCCCTGCCCAAAATTTTTCCATGAGGTTGTAAAAATGCATTTGAAGGCATTTCCAGTATTTTGCATACTCGTGGGACTTCTGTAAAACTTTGATTTACAGGGGAACCCCTGCCCAAATTTTTCCCATGAGGTTCTAAAAATGCATTTAAAGGCATTTTCGAGATTTTGCTTACCCTTTGGACTTCTGTAAAACTTGTATTTATAGGTAAGCACCCTCACAAATTTTTCCCATGTGAATAATGGGACTTCGTTTGGGAGACATTCGAAACTGCATCCAGTTTCAATTATACCTTGTTCAATTAGTTCTTGTCCTGATTATGACTGAAATATTGTTGACTGGACATAAAACAAACAACAAACAAACAAATCCCAGAATCCGTTGTGTCCTTTATCTCAAGCTCCTGTGGATATATGAGATGGAGAAAGTCACCAAATCGAGAATTGTTTAGTGAAAGGACATCATCAATATAACGGAACGTGAGGTTGAAAGAGAGAGCTAGTCTACGGTCTTTTTTGTCTAGAAGAATTTGCAAGAAGTCTGCTTCATATGAATGAAGAAACAAATCAGCAAGCAAAGGTGCACAATTTGTGCCCATTGGAATCCCTATTGTTTGCTGAAAACACGTCCACCAAACTGAACAAATATGTTGTCAATAAGAAAGTTGAGCATGTCGATTATTTGGTCTTCTGTAAATTTGTTCTTTTTCTTCGACTCATTGATGACAAAGTAAGTCTTGGTATAATCGACTACAAGAAATTTGTACCTGCGTTTTCCATTCTTTTTGAAAAAGCTGCGTTTAATCAGCTGTTCCAATCGCGATTTCAGTTGTTCATGTGGAATAGAAGTGTAAAGTGTGGAGAAATCGAATGTTTTGATGCTGTCACAACATGAAACTGATTTAGAGTTAAGAATCTCCATCAGTTCTTTCGAATTCTTCAGAATCCACATTTGATTGACACCATTTCTAGAATAACAACAATCGTAATATTTCTGGAGGCCGGATTTTACTGCCGTAAGTATTGAAGTCAACAAAACTGAAAGAGGTTTAGTTGTACATTTGGATGACCCTGCAATGAAGCCTTGTTTGTATGGATTTTTATGTAATTTGGGAATCCAATACAGGGATGGAATGTCATCATTACTGCCACCAACAGAAAGGCCGAAGGAGGAAATGACAGATTTGTGATTGTCAATAATTTCTTCCTTAGACAGTGTTGTAGCCTTGTATGTGGTGCTGTTGCTAGTACAACCAACCCCCAATTCAGCTGTCAAACAGTCAATATAGTGTTTCTTGCATTCATTTTGTGCTTGGTCTGCAGGTACAACAACGTATTTGTCATGTAAGGTGGACAATGTTTTGGCAATATCAGCGTTGCTGAAAATGGATGTTGCCTTAGTGCTCATTGAGCCTTTCAAAGAATTGATTCTTTTCAAAACCAATGACCTCACAGCTTTTACCCATTCTGACAAAACGTCACATTCTTTCTCCTGTTCTTTTTTGGCCCATTTTCTTGCATAGTCCTCAACTGAATCCATAATTGTTTTGAAATTATAGCTCCAGTTGATTCGTCTTGGCTCACGATATTTAGGTCCTTTAGCCAAAACATCGCGAAGTAAGTCATTTTCCACGATGTTGAGGTCACCAGTGATAACGTGGCCAGAGGGACCATATTACAAACCTTTAAAAGAATTTCACAATGTAATGAATGGTCAAACAAATTTTTATAAACATGGTTTCGCTCGAATACATTATAAAATATCCAAAATACCTTTTATAAGTTACAAAAAAATCGTATGAAATACAAATTAAAAAAAAAATAAAATTTCATACAAACTTTTGAAAATAATTTCACACACACATTTAAATAAGTAACAAAACCCTTAACAATACTCATACATAATTTATATATGTAAATAATTTATATATGCATGGTCTATTTATAGCTATCTCTAACGTGTTTACGTTCTTGCTCCATTGGATTCCACAGAAACTGCAGAATACAAGATTATTCGAATTTTATAATATATATGAATGTCTAGTATATAATCAAACAATGTTACTGTAATTTCAACCCTGAAAACCATCTGACAAACAGATTTTGATATTTTGAGTGCCCTCACCGAGGATCGAACATTTGGGACATCTAAGGCGTTAGTTAGTTAGTTATTGCTTTATTCCCAAGCAGCACGATTTCGGCTATATCCGGGAGATGAACATGAAAATGGTGATATAATGAACATGAAATGATGATGAAGTGGAGGAAATGGGGACACAAGGCCAATCGGGTAGGATAGTTTTGACTGCCACTGGAAAAAGGAGTGATGGGTAGGGACGGGAAATTTTGCCTCCTGCATGGGGATCCTACGGGTCCTAATCTTACCGAGACCTGCAGCAGGGTTCTTTAACGTGCGAGGAACGTGACATTTTTCCCAACACGGTGCACCAATATGGTTTGCGGTCAGGTTTTCCGCATTATCGCCTGACGACCCCGTC